>CACRXK020009854.1:0-18519 GCA_902702795.2 Paramuricea clavata
CTTTAGTATAAACCTACTAGTAGGCTATCACATATCGTGGCTTCTGATTGGCTACGCTACTAGTAGGCTATTAGTGATAGCCTACTAATAGAAAATTCAAAATGGCGGAAAATTCGCATTTTGCACTTTTGCCGAAGTGTCTGATGATTTTTTTGGACGACTTGTTGAACAATTCTGTACTAAAAAAACGAAAAAGCAACAAAAATATGGAATTCGAATTTTTAAGGGTAAGAAAATAGACAAAATAACATACACTCAATGAAATTTTAAAATTAAAACTGAATTTTGTAAAACATTTTACGCGAACAAAAACTAAAATATTTGTTTACCTTTAATGGTTTTATAATGTTTTTTGTGTATTTTTGTATTGTGTTTGCAGCCTAGTTGTAAATTAATGTTAAAGTTTATACTAAAACAATTAGACAACTCGGCCTCGTTGTCTATGAGCACATAGTCAACTCGGCTTCGCCTCGTTGACTATTCGCTTATAGACAACTCGGCCTCGTTGTCTAATTGTTAAATATCTTTCCATGGGAACAGGTATATTGTCAATATACATAAGAATGTTATTACTGCATTCCCTAATATTATAAACATTAAAATTTTAACTCTTTTTTTTCTTTTTTTTTAATTTTAGAAGTGAAGTACAGTGAAGGTAAGCAGAGGAGAGGTGGGTGGGTGGGAAAATCTTTCGATAATGTTACTCTGTCGACCTCTCAGAGTAGGCTAAATTACGTTATTTTGCATGAACTCGTGCATGTTATGTGCCAATTAAGATGGGCTGTGTTGTGCCCTATGATTGGTCAAAGCACAGAACAGAGTCGTACAAGGTTTTCAATTGGTTCACAGTATGTTTCACGGTTTGTTCACGTGAATGTGTGCTAGCTGGCAGAAGATGATCTTTGACTCATCTGTCAAAGATTACGTTGATATAAACCATATCTACCTCCTCATGTTACCATCACACCTTGTCTCATTAACTTGAATGAATGAATGAATGAATGAATGAACAACTTTATTTAAAGAGGGTAGAAACACATGACAGCAATATAGCTGAAAAACCTGTGGCCCTCATATACAATACATACAAAGTTATTAATTCTACTTTAAAACGTCTAAAAGCTACTTAGAGTAAATATGTAAAAGGTCACTTAGGATATAGGCTATAAATTTGCTTTTGTTTTAAATTTGATTTCTGAATTACTGTGTAACATGTGTATTAAGACATAATATAACTGACAAAGTTATATAAGAAATGTTGTTATGTTAGTACAGTACACCATTTTCTGTAGCCTGCCTAGCAGTAGCCTGCGCGCAGACTATATCCCACTAAAGCATATCAAATTACATCCTCGTTCCCAGGGCTTCTCGGCTGCCTGCGTTGCAAATTACGTTTCGCTTTCAATTATTCTACTTCCGCGATTGTCTTGCACAAATTCTCGTTCTGCATTCAAATATTCTCGATAGTATTCCACATCTATAATTCTTGAAAATGGCCTCCGTTCAATCGAATGTGGACTGGCAGTCGACAAAGAACACCATCTTAGAAAGAAACCGTCAGATGTTCAACAATTCAGACATGAGTGATATCAGCTTTACTTGCGAAGGTTCAGACAAGACATTCTATGCACATAAATATGTCTTGGCCACAAGTAGCGCCGTATTTCATGCCATGTTTTACGGCGGCTTAGCTGTGAAAGATTCGATTCTTCATTTGTCTGATACAAACGATGAAAGTTTGGAGCAGTTTTTGAGATTCCTTTATACCGAGAAATGTACATTGACCGCAGACAATGTTGTTACCACGAGGTATTTGGCAAAGAAGTACATAATTCCTTCGCTCAATGAGAAATGTGTTAATTTTCTGCTAGAAAATTTAAATCCTGAAAATGTGCTGGATATTTTGGAGCAAATGATTCGCTTTGATGAGAAAGAATTAGAAAAACAATGTTGGGAAATTATAGAGTCTAGTACAGGCAAAGTGGTAGCCTCTGATAGTTTCAATAACATTAGTCAAACGACCTTGGCTAAATTACTGAAGCGAGACATTCTGAAAATACCAGAAGTAGAACTGTTTCAAGCTGTTTTAAAATGGATTGATTTCCAATGCTCGCGTAAGAATTTGAAGCCAACGGGTGAGAACCGAAGGCCCATCATTGGTGAAGCAATCTATGATTTTCGATTTATTGGCATGAGCCAGGCAGAGTTTGTTCAACATGTTTCTAAATCTGGTTTGTTAACTTCGGATGAGTTAGTTCCAATTTACGAAAAATTTCTTGGTTTTGATTCGCCTGCGTTGAAATGGAACCTACCGAACAGGAAACCAGGAAATATCGTCAGGTTTTCCAGATTCTCTAAAATAGCAGTGGAAGAAGTTCGGGAGACGTGGAGATATGGCCGCACACCAGATCGCCTTTGTTTTTCTGTTAATGAAGAGGCGTTCTTGCTTGGCGTTCGTTTGTTTGGAGACAAAGGTAGGAGTAAATATCATGTCACTTTTGAAGTTAAAGAAGCCAAAGTAACCGGAACTTATATCTCTGAACGCAATCAAGACGACATTCCTGGTTTTGATGTAATGTTAAACAAACCCGTTATCCTGAAGCAGAACGAAGTTGTTACTCTATCTGCAACAATAGAAGGGCCTCAATCGTGCGGCAGTAAAAATGGCATTCAATCAATTACACTCCAGGAGATCTCTGTGACATTTAGTAATTCTCCGCCCCCGCACAACGGAACTCAAGTAAATCAAGGACAATTTCATAAAATAATACTTGAGATTTAACTTTCATGGTTGTTACATAGATATCTTATATACACTAGATAGTGAATCTAATTATTCTGCAATTCAAAAATTGAAGCCGTGATTGCAGTCTCAGGTCGTTCCCATGAAATGAGAAGACTCGTATATTTTCTATTTCTTAAACAGGGAACTTAAACATTAAGTTAAACCTATTCCAAATACATTTTTAAACTATTCAAATGATGAAAGTTATTGTTGTTTTTAAGCGTTTATTTGCAAGTGGGAACGACCAACATGGCCGCCATCTATTCAAATGGGGGTAACCGCTGGAATATTCTTGGCTTCAATTTTACTAAAAGAGATGCGCTATCTAGTGTATATAAGATATCTATGGGTTGTTATCATTGACAATGTTGTGCTATACTCTGTGTACAGTTTTGGGGAACATGATAGCAATATTTTTATAACGCTGTTGAGATTAATATAAACAACCACTTTTAAATATTAAAGACTAAAGTCCGTTCAAAAAGTCATTAATAATTGATGAGGAAAACACAAAGACAAATCATAAGCGTGTCGTATCTTTTTATATGTGTGATAGAGATTTCCCTTGATTTACATTAATTTTCCCATGATTTTCTTTGATTTTCTCGACTTACACAACGTATTTTTTTGAAAATTACTTCGCCAATGAACTTACTAGATCGATCGTTTTTGAAGCAATTTATAACATTCGCAAAGCGTGTTTTATTAGACCTAAAGATATTCGGCTTCGCCTCGTATCTTTATATCTGATAAAACACTGCTGCTCATGTTTTAAATAGTACATCAACAACCATTTTTAAGTATTAAAGCCCGTTCAAAACCATTTCAACATCATACACTATCAGTTCTTTGAAAGTTTACGTGGCGATAAAACAATACGTCTTTTGGTTTCTGGAAAACAGCACTGACCAGGGTTTTTTTCCAGGTATTTTTTAGGGCCGTAAAACGGCCCCAAAAACTCAATCTTGAATTGAGTTTTGAAACTCAATCTTCTCACAAAAGATTCGGTGCAGTAAAATGAAGTTGTTTGAGTTAAATTCGTGACGTGTGGAAATTAGTTTTCAGTTGGAAACCCGAAAATTAAGGAAAATAATGACTGGAATTCATCTCACAACACAAGAAAAACTACGCATTCGCCATGTTTAACCAGTTTGTAGGGTCTCTTAGTGCCCCTGCTTTAACACATTGCGTCTCAACTACATTTATTGAAGGGGGAGGGGGGGTGGAGCCACCCCAACTGTTCAGCTAAACTCAATCTTCTCGGCAAGAACGGACCCAAGAGAAAATCCGGAAAAACGCTGACTGACATATATTTACCTCTGCCAGGAGGCATGTTTCCACCTGCACGGTTTGTATGTGTGTTTGTGTGTGTGTCTGTCACTAGATTACTCAAAAAATATCAAACGTATTACTCAAGCGGTCAAGCACGATTACTCAAAAATATCAAACGTATTAATACGAAAATTTGTAGCGCTAATGGCAATAGGCCAAAGACAAATCGATGAGATTTTGGTTCAATTTGGACGAAAACTGAATGAGAAATTAGCAACGGTTTGTCTTGCTCTCTTGGGCAGAGAATACGGAATAAAATATTTAACAATTATTCGCCGAAGGCGAGGTGGTTATCGGGCAATATTGATATTCGCCGAGGTGGTCATCGGGCAATATAAGTCGATGTGAATATTCCCCGATAATCACCGAGCCTGAGGCGAATAATTGTTTTAGTATTCTTACACAAGTCTTTTGTGTTTTTGGGACTGAATTTATTTTAATTTCGCTTATTTTTTATCAGTATTATTTCCATAAAACAGCTAGCCGCCATTTTGAAAATTTCGGTTTTGTTATATTCACCTGCATGTAGGTGAATATTCACCTGTAGGTGAATATAACAGCTTAATACATCAAATTTGACAATCAACGTGTAGGATTTGTTATGTTCACTTGTGCAAAAATACTAAAGCTTAATATTACCATATCTTATTTACCACCCTACTTTAACATTATTTTTTCATCCTTATATAAAACACTCGAACTTAATTCGTATTATATTATTAACAATCAGTTTAGCTTTATAATCCTAAGGCCATAAATAAAAGCAACATGATTTTTAATAGGTCCCAAACCCACGTCTTGTAATTTCTTTATTTTATTTGTAATGATAATATTTCGGAGAGGAATACCACGCAGAGAGTTCGTCTCTACTGATAATCTGTCTCTTCGCTGCCTTTATGCAGAAGAGTTATCAGACAAATTATCAATTGACCACTTGCGTAATAGACTAAATTTTGATCTAGACAAAAATTTCATCACAGCTTGAAAGAGCATCACAAAATTAGTAATATTCCAAAGTTTCGTTGCGAAATGTTGTAAAATGCGGATAATATAGCCTTGCGAAGTTTGCAATTTTCAGTCATTTTAGATTACAAACGGGAAATTGACAGCCCCAAAAGGTATTGGGCTGTCAATCAAAGTCCGAGTAAAAATTATTGAAACAGTAGGGCTTGTACGGGAAAACCCACGAGAAATGTTTTTAAGTGCTACATAGCGCCTATTACCACGCAGAGAGTTCGTCTCTTCTGATAATCGGTCTTTTCGCTGCTTTTATGCAGAAGAGTTATCAGACAAATTATCAATTACCTTTTGACCAATAATCAATATCGTTACAACGTTATCTTAGAATCATCACTAGTGAGATTACTAGTCGCTGGGACGCCTGTGCCGCCAGCGACTATTGGTGTCGGCTTCGGCGTTTCCATCTTTAGTTACTCATATTTTTAGTAACCGGAAGGACACAAATTGGAAAAATCCCACTGATCTCATAGTAGCTGGTTGTAGCTTCTATAATGTATATTGAAGACGAGAAGAACCAACGTGAATTTTAGCAAATGAAAGATACTTTGCGAAAGTGTACTGTACTGATCTATCTACAGTTTAAAAAAATGTTGTGTTAATGCTTTAGATTACTCTAAAATATTGCCATTTGTATTCGTTGTCCCTTCGGCTACGGGAGTAATTTCGCCATAATCATATGGCAAGGCAATTTCTAGTTTCGTTTCCAATAAGAGATCTACTTAACCTAAGAATACTTTTAAACTGGAAAGTCAGTAATATCGCGTTGTTATTTAGAAGTACATAATTATGTACAGTATAAACTATAAAGTACGTTATTTGACTAGATATTTGCGCTGATTAATACTTGTTTTATTCATTGCACTAACGACTTCGAAGCCAGCGTTAAGAAAGCTTTTGTAAAGTGAATTTACATTTATATTGCAGTTGAATTTGAGTCAAGTATACCACAGTGTATAGGTATATATAAAGATCTTTTTGCGCTAAGATGTTAAGGTGAATTTTGAACAATGTACGTATAATTTTTTTTCTGTGTTGGTGTTGTGTACTCAGGTGAATATGATGTTTGTGATGTTACTTTGAATGATGTTACTTTGAATGTATGTTTGGGAATCGAACCTACGACCTTTGGAATACTAGCCCAATAATGCTCTGCCAACTGAGCTACGCGGTCAGGTCGGTTCGAGTATGTGATATTTCGGAACTGAGTCTAGTTCCTTCGATATCAATGCAATCTATAGTAATCATGATTTTTTTCTGTGTTGGTGTTATGTACTCAGGTGAATAATGTACGTACACTTCATTCATGAGAACGTTTGCACCATGATGTGCGTACACTTGCCTTTTGAGGCCTGGATACTAGGGCTAGGCCTGGATAACAAGCCCAGCGACCAAACACTCAATAAAGCGTCTTGTTACTAATACAATACAACATTATGGTTATCTTAATACGAGTCTTAATAGATAACCATATCTCAAAATTCGAACTTTCAATCATTCATAATAGGTTAGCCAACCATATTGTTATTGACTCCGGTCACATGAGGGTATTGATTGAGTCCCAGGACTGAAACAAGATCACTTTTGTGACTTATATAAGGCGTCATTTCAAAACCTCAAATTCAGTCGGGATTTAAGTCAACTGAGTTGATTTCAAAGCTGCATTTCAAGTGGTTCTGTTTGTGGTATAAACCATATAATTACGCTAGTGAATGCTACTAAAGTTAGTATTGATTATGAGCATATTTTAGTGAAGAATTAAAATATTTTTGAGCTAATCATTGCTATTATGAGATTGATACCACATGGGGTAACATGCCGAGGATTTGACTATAGGGTGTCTGAAAAAAAAACGAAATCCAAATATAGCATGCCATTGTGCGTTAATTATTCGGTGTATGAACGTAATTTTTTCACGATCATAAAGATCAGGCATTTGGCTGTTGAATGACATGTTTTTTATTCATTTTTGAGAACAATTTAGCAAATACGAGTCCGATAAAAATTGTTTGTCGAAAGGGCATATTTCCACCGTTGAGAATTGGGTCTAAAGCTATTGAAAATTAACTCCCTTTAATTAAGGACTTAAGTTGATGAATTTCACGTCATTAAAATACCTGCGTATGCATAATTGTCATAAACGTCTCGTAAACCAGCCGTGAGCTCATCGTAAAATGACACATTCGTGATTAATTGCTCTTCCTTTTGTTATGCATGCACTGCATTAATTCAGGCAGATTAATATGCGATTTCGACAAACAATTTTAATCGGACTCGTATTTGCTAAATTGTTCCCAATAATGGATGAAAAACATGTCATTCAACAGCCAAAAGCCTGATCTTTATGATTATCAAAATATTACGTTCATACACCGAGTAATTAACGCACAATGGCATGCTAAATTTGGATTTTGTTTTTTTTTAAACGCCCTGTAAATCGCAAAGTCACGCCTGTATCTATGATCCTATTGCCGCTAATTGTCCAAGCAAATTTTCGTTCTGCTTAGCAAGCACTTAAAAGTCCCAAACTCTCGATAGTATTCCACATCTATAATTCTTGAAAATGGCCTCTGTTCAATCGAATGTGGACTGGCAGTCGACAAAGAACACCATCTTAGAAAGAAACCGTTATATGTTCAACAATCCAGACATGAGTGATATCAGCTTCACTTGCGAAGGTTCAGACGAGATATTCTATGCACATAAATATGTCTTGAGCACAAGTAGCGCCGTATTTAATGCCATGTTTTATGGCGGCTTCGCTGTGGAAGATTCGATTGTTCATTTGTCTGATATAAACGAGGAAAGTTTGGAGCAGTTTTTGAGATTTCTTTACACAGAGGAATGTACATTGACCGGAGACAATGTTCTTGCGATCATGTATTTGGCAAAGAAATACATAATTCCTTCGCTCAATGAGAAATGTGTTAATTTCTTGCTCGAAAATTTAAATCCTGAAAATGTGCTGGATGTTTTGGAGCAAGTGACTCGTTTTGATGAGAAAGAATTAGAAAAACGATGTTGGAAAATTATAGTGTCTAATGCAGGCGAAGTGGTAGCCTCTGATAGTTTCAATAACATCAGTCAAACGACCTTGGCGAAATTACTGAAGAGAGACCATCTGAAGTATACCAGAAGTAGAACTGTTTCAAGCTGTTTTAAAATGGATTGATTTCCAATGCTCGTGTAAGAATTTAGAACCAACGGGCGAGAATCGAAGGTCTGTTATTGGCGAGGCAATCTATGATTTTCGATTTTTTGGCATGAGCCGGATAGAGTTCGCTGTACATGTTTCCAAATCTGATTTGCTCACAGATGATTCCCATTTACAAAAAAAATCTTGGAGCTGATTCGCCTGCGTTAAAAATGGAAGCTACCGAATAGGAACCTAGGAAATATCGTCAGGTTTTCCAGATATCCTGGAAAGGCAAAGAAACTATTTGCATGGGATAGGATGGACATATACTGGCACACCAGATCGCCTCTGTTTTTCTGTCCAAAGAGATGCATTACTGGTTGGTGTTCGTTTGTTTGGGGACCAAGGTGGGAGTGAGTATCAGGCCACTTTTGAAGTCAAAGAAGCCACAGTAATTGGAAGGTATACTTCTCAACGCAATGAAGACGACGTTCCTGGTTTTGATGTAATGTTAAAGCAACCCGTTCCACTGAAGCAGAACGAAGTTGTAACTCTTTCTGCAAGAATAAAAGGGCCAAATTCGTATCGTTGCGAAAATGGATTCTCTTCAGTTAGGCTCAAAAATGTCTCTGTGACATTTTGTGACGCCCCTGAACCCAACAACGAAACTTCTTCTATAAGCGGACAATTTCATGAATTAATACTTGCGATTTAATTGTTCTGTGCCCTATAGACAGTTTCGGAGATATCATATTGAATATTGATGCTTGTGATGTTACTCTGAGTGTATATCCACACCGAGCGAGCTTGAAAAATGTGCCCGGCCACGGTGGGAATCGAACCTACGACCTCTGGAAAACTAGCCCAATGCTCTGCCAACTGAGCTACGCGGTCAGGTCGGTTCTACTATACTCGAACCGACCTGACCGCGTAGCTCAGTTCGCAGAGCATTGGGCTAGTATTCCAAAGGTCGTAGGTTCGATTCCCACCGTAGCCAGGCACGGTGGGAATCGAACAATTTCGATTTAGATTTGTTCATTCGCATAAACAAGATTTTAGATTTGATCATTCGCATAAACAAGAGCTATTACAAAGCTCAGAATTTCGGCTCATAGACTACCTGTTGAAACAGGTCGATATTCCATATGATGAAAGAATATGTCAGCATTGCAAGGAAACGGGCAACATTACTTAATGCAGTGCAATAATGCAAAATTTACTAATATCAGGGTTTTTTATATACAAGCTTAACCAGATAAACCACTCGTTTCGTTCTTTTAATAATCACGACTTATTTATAATATATTCTTGCAATGAAAGACAAATCCATCAATAATTTGGTAGCAAAATATTGCTTTCATGTCTTGACTAACTTTGAACAAGTATAAAACAATACAGTATTTTATATGTCCTATTTAGTTATATTTTTATATCGAATGGTATGCATTCATTATGTACCATGAGTGTTGGTTTTCCTTATGAATAAAGTCATTATTATTAGTAACCATAAACAAGAATGTGATTAAATCATTCATATAAACAATCGCATATAACTGATATTAAATCCCATTGAAAACCATTTCAACGGTTACGTTGTCAAGTTGTCATGTTCTGCATATTTTGCTTCTTACATGCTTTTATTGCATTTATTAATATTTCTAAATATAACTTATATAACTTTTTAACAGACCAAGTCTGCATCCAGTAAAAGGGAAAGCTTGATATTGATTAATTCGGTCTAACTCTTTTGTTGCAATTCGTAGTTTGAGAAACATGACGTCATTTTATTTCAATCGCCGCCATATTGATTGACCAGATTCTAAAGCATCCTTAACAGCCGCCATCAATGCGGTGAAAAGATTGAAGGAATTGACCATTTCTGGTTTGTTAAAAACAGCTGTTCGAGTTTTATGACCGGGACTATTTACACCAAACTTTAAACCATTAGTTTAGGCGCATGCGTGTTGATAGTAAATTTAAAGCCTCATAGCGAACCGAAAACCTTGCATATTTTAGTTGTTATTTCGTTATATTTTGGTTGTTTTAATGGTGAAACAAGACGCCAGCTCAGGAGTTCACTCCGGCTGAAAGCGACATGATACGCACAAAATTAGTTTTCCTGCTGAAATAGCAGATACGCACAAAAGCCTACTGTATGAAATGTTAGCCTGCAAAGCAGGCGTTTTGTTAGAAATGGGCAGGCGGTGGCCTGCTTTGCAGGCTAAAGAAATATAGAAATACCTGTGTGACGTATTCAGTTGTGACGGGTAAAAAGTACACTCGGTCAGCCAGCCCCTTAGATGTCTGTACAGTTGCGATGTTTGGATTAATGAGTACCGTCTGTACGCCTTCTTCTTTCAAAGCTTTTATGGCCTATCAAAAATCATGAAGTACAAATTTGTAAAAAATACTTGTTAATACCAGCGTTCGAAATAAATCTGGGAAGTTTAGGGGTCAGCCTGCCTGACCACTCGAGCGTAACTTAGGCGGGGGGGGGGGGCACATAACCTCCCCCCCCCCCCTATTTCGAATGCTGGTTAATACAAAAGCAAACCTAAACCAAACTAACTTCATTTATACTGCATGGATAGCTCTATCAGTTATAAACTGTTCTTCTTAGAAGTCCAAAGACTGATCCAGTGTTACTACAGAGGAAAACCTCAAGTGAACAAACTCCAAGCGAAGCAATTCTAGCTCGGCCACTGTTGACTGAGGAAGGGTAATGCTATACTGGACGACCCCCAGGGGAGGGTCACAATTTTCCAACCAATGCACGGGGAGGGTTGTATTATTTTCATCAATTCAGTGAAAATCCCGCCGTCACCTCCCCTCCCCCCGTGCTAATTCTGGCAAGTTCCTAACAACCTTACCTGTGAACCAGAGTAATCAAATTCACCCGCTTGCCCAATAGACAACCCTCCTGACCCCAGAATCAAGACTTTCTTTGGGCGAACAGTGATATCAGGCATTACTGGTGTAAAGGAAAACCGTTTCTGGATCATCTCTTTCACACTGCTTTTCATGGCTGCCGTTTTAGTATGTCGTACGGTTCGTAAAAAGACATCGAACAGGCATTCAAGATCTTCGGGGCCTGCCGTATGCTCAGGGTGAAACTGCACGCTGAAGAATGGTGCTGTATTGTGGATAATTCCTTCGTTGGTTTTGTCGTTTGCGTTGGTAAATAGCACAGACCATTCTGGGGGTAAGGTTTCGGCGTTGACAGCGAAGCCATGGTTTTGTGTCGTAATGAAGCAACGGCCTGATCCCTCGTGGATGCATGGCTGGTTGTGACCGCGGTTTCCGTATCTAGAAACACACAGAAAATCATCATCAATAAAAATGCTCTTCGTAGTGAATATGAGATTTCAAACGGGTCTGTGCCAGTGTAGGTAATAGGGAGTAAAGATGCCTACAACGAACAACGGGTACAGAGTACGGTTGAAAGCTGTTTTCTCATTGTCTCAACTGAGGCAGACAAAATTTACATATCCCCAGAGCATACTTTTTACATCGTAGCGACCTTGGCTACAGCGTAAAAATCACATTCTTGTGTTGTAAAACAGAATCAAGAACATAGCACCGAAACTGACTACGCAACGTTGCAGGTTGGAGAGTATTTTTATAAAGAAATGATTAAAATTAAAAGATGAAACTTACCAAACACAAAACCATGCACATAAAACATATTTGGGATAAATTTGTTATGACAAGCATTTAGTATTTGCACACATATAACAAAAACTATTTCAAACGTAGTCGGTAGTTCGTTGTCAAGATCTTAAACTCCCTAATGACGATAAGAACTCAGCTGCGGATTGAATACAACTATCACGACGAAGGGCCTTAGCTCGAAACGTCGAGGTTCTGCTTGTATTTTTCAGGTAGTTGTATTTTATTCTAAGAGACAGGTCATTATTTATGGCGGGGGGTGAGAAAAGGGTTGGATAAAAAAAATTGAGTAAAAAGCAGGGTGTTAGCTAGCCCATATACTCTCCGTTTGACGTTCTTCTGATGAGAAAGTGCATTGCATTTGATTTTATATTATTATGTCAAAGAACTTCTATTTACTTTTTCCCATTAACTATTTTCTCAAAATGTATCGCGTTTCATTCATATTGGGTGTGTATTCACTGAAATGAAATGTACAAAACAAAGTGTAATCGGAGTGCATCCGTGTTCATTCACCGGAAATGAAATATACAAAACGAAGTGCCATCGGGTGCATTATTCAGTGTTCATTCACCGAAAATGAAATGTACAAAACCAAGCTACCGTTGTTTGAATCTAAGGAGAAACACGTTGGAAAACAACACTATTTATTCCTACACAAGGACTTTGATCGGTCAAAAAAACTTTCCCAATTTACGTTTAACGGACAAAACTTTTTTTTCTGGCTAACATCCTGGAAAGTTGGGTAAATGAAAAGCAAAACAACTCGAGGGTTGGGTAATAAAAATTTATTGTCATTTCCAAAGCATGACTCACTCAAATATTGAAGACAAAAAAGCAATGTCAAGATCCCGAAGTCATCAACGACGCATGCACTTATTAGTATGATGCACATGTGGGCTAAACGCACAGATGGAAATGGGGCAACAGTAAAGCCCGGGGCAAACTAGGAAACATTGTTGCGGAAACATTTGTGATTCTCGATGTTTCCTCAAATGTTTCCATGTTTGCCCAGCCGTGGAAACATTGTTGCGGAAACAAAATTTGCTTCCTGGGAAGCAAAAATGTTTCCTACCAAATTCAGAAACATTTGATGTTTCCCTATGTTTCTCATTAATGTTTCCTATTGTTTGCCCACTCTGGGAAACATGGCGAAACATTGGCAAGAAACAATCTTTCCGCAACAATGTTTCCTAGTTTGCCCAGGGCTTAAGGGTTGTTCTCTTTGACTACCGGAAAGCGTTTGATTTGATCGACCACACTATCTTGGCCAGCACGTTAAAATCTTTAGATCTCCCATATGGAATTGCATGCTGGGTAACGGATTTTTTAAAGTGTCGCAGGCAGAGAGTGAAACTAGAACATGACTGTAGATCGGAGTGGAAGGGTATCCCTGCTGGAGTCCCGCAAGGACCCAAACTAGGACCGTGGCTCTTTGTGCTGATGATAGATGATATAGAAGTGACGGACACCGAATTATGGAAGTATGTGGACGACACAACTATTGCTGAACCTGTTTTAAAGGATGAAATTAGTAATATCCAGAACGCTGTCTCAGAACTAGCTATGAAATCTCACCAGAAAAAGCTTCAGTTAAACGAAATGCAAAGAGATGAGGATATCGTTCGCTAAGAAAGCTCCGGATTTTGCGCCCGTTCTAATCAATAACAAAGCTATTGATGTAGTTGCCAATGTCAAACTTCTTGGATTGAATATAACTAATGATCCAAAATGGAACTGTCACGTCTCAGAAATCATACGTAAAGTATCTACCAGTCTTTATTTCTTAAAGCAACTGAGGAGAGCAAACGTACTACCAAAAGTGCTTTTAACATTCTATGTCACATGTATACGTCCTATTACTGAATATGCATGTCCAGTGTTCCATAACGGACTGCCGAAGTTTTTATCAAATGACTTAGAACGGTTGCAAAAGAGAGCAATGAGTATAATTCTCCCTCAAGTTACGCACGCTGACGCCTTGGCAGCAGGCAAGCTACCTACATTTTAAGACCGTAGGAATATCTTGACAGTCAAACTCTTTAATACAATAACTAATTAACTAGTAACGAAAACCGTAAGTTACATAGTTTACTACTAACACATGTGAAGTCAACCTCCGATATAAGCGGAGATTTAATATGCCAATATGTAAGACTAATATACTCAAAAATACTTTTATCTATAGTAATAGCATATAGACTATCTTAACAATTTAATAATTATAAAGACAGTAATTTTAACTAGAAAATGTTTAATTGTAAAGTACTACGCAATTCAGCCTTTTGGCTGCAAATGTATTACTAATAAAGCCATCTATCTATCTATCTATCTGAATCAATCAGAGTCACTAGCTTGACCATTTTCGGATTTGTCAGGAGGCAAATAGTGTCTCTAAAGAAAGTGCATGTAGACCCAGACCTTCTATTTTTAATTTTGGCCTTTTTCATACGAGAAGACTGGAACCTTGGCAATTTGGAGATTAGGCAAGGATATAGGCACCTTGCCCTTCATTTCACATGTGACATCATACTTACCAAATGCTAGCCCATGCAAAATTGGTCAAACCTGCCAAAGGTAGTAAAGGCTGGGCCAGACTATAACTTTACTCTCATTTTAATATTAATCTCTTGATATAATTTCAGGTTATTTATATATGGACTGCTACCCCTTATGTATGTACTGTATGTTTCGTTATTAGACCAGGAGTTACGAAGTGAAACTGAAGATCCACTCATTGAAACAATATCAATTTACCACAACACAAAGCAACACTGATCTTTATCTTTAAAACCAGTTTGTAACACAAACTGTGCTGTGGCGACCATCTACCCTGTATGCAGCAAAAATGCAATTGAGTGTTTTCATGCAATTGTCTGAGTGTTGCCATGTTTTGTTAACTATATCAGTTTTATACATCAACTGTCTCGGTGATTATTTTTTAAAGTGCTGAATTTGGCAAGCAATTAATAGTGACAATGGTCTGTTCCAAACAACGAAGTCTTCACGTACCGAATCTAAATTTACATTAGATTCACATGACAAGTTCGACGTTTGAAACAAGTCTTAAAAACAAACACAAAAAGGCCTTACTTCATTTTATAGGTCCTGCATCCAACAGCAAGCGACAGCAGTTGATGTCCCAAACAAATTCCAAAGATTGGTTTCTGTTTCTTGCTGTTCACAAGTTTACTGATGTTTTCAATCGTCGCATTACATTGCACTGGATTCCCTGGACCGTTGCTCAGAAAAACTCCATCAAAGTTACCTAAACAAATGCAAGACAAGATCATTTTGGAACCGTACAATACACAAATCACTGAGCTTCGTATATATCTGGAGCGGGAACTCGAGCCCAAAAAGTGAAGCCAAATATGGAGCTATTGGACGTCAGGGAAAGGGACTCCTTTCTATTGTTTTTGCCTGCGCGGTCTGCAAGGAGTGTGCCGAAATTTCGTATTTTGACTTCGGTTTAAAGAATACTATTGGTACTAAAGCCTCATTCTCATTTATCGTAAACATCGGCGATGCCCATTGTCGGTGGTCATTGATGCATAAAATGTTTTGAGCATTTTCTTCTTCGTTGCTCACAGACAATGCCCATGGATCGTAGAACATCGCCGATTAATGAGAACCAGGCTTAAATCATTGAACCGACAAAGACAGCTAAACACTGTCTTGGACATTTGACTCGGACTTGAACCTGTTAACCGACAAACTCCGAAATTGAATAAAATTCAGTTGAATAGGGTTAGGGTACGTTAGGAGTGGGGTTAGGGTTAGGAGTAGGGTTAGGGCACTGAGTCATTGAACTACAAAGACCACTGAACAGTGGCTCGGACATTTGACTCGGACATTTGACTCGGACTCGGATTTGAGTCTGTTAACCGACAAACTCAGATTACACTTTAGTATTTACAAATTAAAGTTTGGTTTTATTAATTGTGAGGTCCATATCTGTAGTTTTAATTGTCTCAAGCATTTTTACAACTGTTGAAAAATCTCCATACGGTGGATAGCGCTATCCGGTCTTCGTACAACCGGCTGCAGGAATTTACACAGGGTGTTTTTAGAGTGTGAGAATACAAAATATTATTTGAACTAATTTATTCATAAACAGTCCATTTCTATTACCTTTGTTGAAATCATAGTCCCAAGGAACCACTTCAACACAAGCACCGCGAGACACAAGGCATCTGATTTGATTATATTTCATCCCACAGTCAACTGTGATAATCTTTATATCACCATCAGGGTTATATATGACAGGTTTCTGTAAACCAAGTGATTATAAGTAGAAATTAACCAAGTTCATTTATTCTGGATAGCTATATCATTTCTAAGAAATGAAGCTAGTCAAGTAAGGACCAGTCTTTATTGATGATTGATCCAGTGATATTACAGGCGGAAAACATAACTAAACTAACTCTATTTATACTGGGTAGTTCTAACAACGAGTTCTACACAAATCTCCCGGGACAATTCTATAAGTTCTAAACAATTTTCTCTAGAGGTCTAATAATTCCATCCTTGATTGATCCAGTGTCACATACTGTACTACAAGATGAAACCATATTAACTAAACCAAAAGTATTTACAGTCTGGATAGCTCTATAAGTTCTCCTTTAATAAGAAGTTAATAAGGACAATCCTTGTTCCAGTGCAACTACAGAATAAAACCTGAACTAATCTAACTTAGTTTTACTTATTATAGGCTCTATCAGTTACAAACTGTTCTCCCTGGAGGCCAGTAAAGTCAATCCCTTATTGATCCAGTGCTGCTTCGGGAGAAAATGTAAACTAAACTAACTTTAGTTATATCGAATAGCTCTATCAGTTCTAAACAGTTTTTCAAATTGTAGGAAAGACATTAGATGGTATGGACAAGTTATAACATGAAGAAAATTAAGCTTGGTCAGAGACTTTATGGAGCTGTAGCACATAATGGGAGCGAAGGATAGCAGAGAAAGAGCGTAAGTATGGAGGGGGTGAATAGGTTTTGGGACCATCGGATTCTGCCGAAAAAATTGTTCGAATTTTGGATCTGGCGAATATTTTATACGGATTTGTGGATCTTATTAAAGATTGTGGATTTTGCTTGCAATTTAGTTCGGATCCTGGATTGTGACTTCATAGTAGAGCTTTTAGCGGATCCAAATTTAGACACAACCATTGTCGGATCGGCAGATTCTACTTCAAATTTCGGTGGATCGGCAGATTTGTCTTCCCCTATTCACCCCACCGCCCCCAAATATGGAGTATTTGGAAGAAAATGTACAGTAAATATGATAAAAAATACGATAGAGGGCATTAGCTAGGACCTAACATGGGGCCAGTCTTGGAATAGAAGGAATTAATGAAAAGTTCTTCAGTCATCAATAAATTTTTGTTAAATTTACAAGCAATATTTCACCTCTGATGAAACTTCTGCCACAAGGTTACGTTCATCTGGATTATCGAAGGGGATTGAAGTAGGTTCAGTACCATCAATAATAATCTATGAAGGATTTAGTGAAAATGGTAAATTAAAAGAAATTGAGTTCCAGCACTCTCCCCTTGACAAGTAAAATCACTGCCACTAACAAAGTAAAAATAAATTTAAAAAAGTAGGGCGCATTAGGGCACAATGCAAGTTAATGGTTAAATATTATGCATGTAACACACATGCATACATATAAACATTAACTTTATTTCAGTGTCAGATTATTTAGATCTGTATAGCTACACACATAAAAACACACGCAAGTTGTTACAGATCTCCAAACAAGTTTTAACAAGGTTGTTGTCAAGCTGATGTCAGGATGTGTTTGCACTGCTTGTTCCCAGTTGTTCCAACAAGTTCTTATCACCTTGTTACAAGGTTTGCTTCAAGTTGTTCCAAAAGGACTGCTACTGGCTGTTCATAACATGTTGCTACAAGCTTGTTGCCACCATCTTGTTAACAACTTGTTACGTGCAGACGGGTGACTTCCCACTAGTCCGAAGGTTCACTGACTTCCCACTAGTTCGAGGGTTCACTAGTCCGAAGGTTCACTGACTTCCCACTAGTTCGAGGGTTCACTAGTCCGAAGGTTCACTGACTTCCCACTAGTTCGAGGGTTCACTAGTCCGAAGGTTCACTGACTTCCCACTAGTTCGAGGGTTCACTAGTCCGAAGGTTCACTGACTTCCCACTAGTTCGAGGGTTCACTAGTCCGAAGGTTCACTGACTTCCCACTAGTTCGAAGGTTCACTAGTCCGAAGGTTCACTGACTTCCCACTAGTTCGAGGGTTCACTAGTCCGAAGGTTCACTGACTTCCCACTAGTTCGAGGGTTCACTAGTCCGAAGGTTCACTGACTTCCCACTAGTTCGAGGGTTCACTAGTCCGAAGGTTCACTGACTTCCCACTAGTTCGAGGGTTCACTAGTCCGAAGGTTCACTAGTCCGAAGGTTCACTACTCCGAAGGTTCACTACTCAGAAAGTTCACTAGTCCAAAACATACGCTGGTTTTGAATTGCAATTACGTAAGAAATAATTAAATGAATAAAAGGATAGCATTTTGTTTTGTGTTTGATTGATTTTAAATGTATTTTTTAAG
>CACRXK020009855.1:7945-18517 GCA_902702795.2 Paramuricea clavata
TGTGCACAAAACCAGGCAAAAACAATTGAAACATAAGTTCCATGTACTTCCATCTAGCTTGACCAATATTTCAAAAAATTCCCCAAAAATTTCCCCAAAAAATGCGATTCCCCAGATCGCTCCCCAAAAATCCGCCAATTTCCCCGTTTTGGGGAAATTTCCCCAAAAGTGAGAGCCCTGATAACGACCGCATATTTGATAAAAACATATTTATTTTTTATGGCAAGATATATTACACCTAAGACTGTTCTAAAAGTTTTTACTTTAAGTATTCTTGATAAGCTTTCTTTCTTATGTCTTTGAGGTTTGCTAAATAATGCTGCAGCAATCAACTTGACCCAATACCACAAATAGTTCAAGATACATTGTAGTTCATGACTCTCATATTGTGATGCAAATTGGTCGCGTTACTGTCACATTTGGCCAGTCTTGCCCAGCAAAGTGACGCCACAGTTTTGCATACTAATTACTTCCGACACCAAATTAGACTTGCATACTAATTACTTCCGCCGCTAGAGCTCATGCTTAATGAACAAGGTGACGTCATAGATTTGCATACTAATTACTTCCGCCGCCATATGGCTGTCTCCATTCTATAGCCTATATAGAATTATTATGCATGCATTTACACTCCAATTCAAAGATTCGAGTGTTGCGCTTGTTTTTACAATTGATATTTTACCAATAAAAGTTTATAATTATATTCTCAGTTGGCTTAGAGATCCGTAAGCCTCTGACTGTTAATGAATATGATGAAAGTTCATTTATTAACGAAACCATTTCAGCTTTGTATGAACTGTATAGCAGTGTAGAGATTGACTTGCCCATTGTCACATGGACTCAACAGACTTTTCAGAAAATATGTTTCATTTCATGCAGGTCTTCATAAAGAATATTCACATACGATACGAAGACAAGGTGAGGATTGTGTTTGTGTTTTGACTTCTATTTTTTCTGTAATTTATATCCTCCAATATTTGGAATCACATATTCCCATGCACGTTTAGTATTATTGCATGAAACGTATTTGACTCATATGTTTGCATTATTTAGCTTAATTACCTTTCACTTTTTCCAGGTTACAACTCCTGGCACCTCGTTTGCCGTTGGAATTACATTGAAACACTTTACAGCGGAGGTAATGCATGATGCTATTGAAACTACAGTATTACATAAACATGCTGGCATCCGCACCAAAGGTTCAGAATATCTTGGTCGATTCTGATCGGTGTAATAATGTTGCATTCCCTGTAACAAGTGAAATGGTCTGGCGACGTATCGTTAGACAGAGTAAAATAAGTAGCAAGTGTTATATAGTGTGCATTGCATGCAGCCTGATGGCATAACACTCAATTTGTTTTCATTTTAAATGAAGTTCGTAAGAGTTCATGCATCATTTTCGTTTAGACTACGGATGAATTTTGGAAACCATGTGTTGTCGATGCAACTGAGAAGAACATTTTTAAAGTAAGTTATATAAAGTATCTTATAAACGGTCTGTGCCAGTGATTGTAGGTAGCGCCAATAATAAGAAAGCTTCGGATTGGTAGGGATTATAACTACCTGAAAAAAAACGAGGAGAACTTCGACGTTTAGAGTGAAGCTTTTGTATACTGTGTCCCAAAATTATGTTTTTTTATTGTATCTATTACTAGGGTATTTCCTGGAATATGGCTTTTTAAACCGTTTGTAATTAATGTGTGCGGGTAGTACCGATAGTACGCGAATGAAGGACGAGAGGCTTTGGAACACAATCATATAGTAGCTGTTTCCTTATACTTATAAGTATTTTTCGTTTCTGTAGCTTGTCAGTCTAGATTCTCTCGCAGTGTATTGGAACACAGATATAAGCTCGAGACAATATGGCGGATCTAAAGATTGGCAAGTAAGTAGTAGTAACATTCAACACTTTCCCCTTGACTTGTATCCATGCAAGTAATTGCAAAATTAAATATACCTGTCAATGTATATTTTCTTCAAGTATTAATAGTGTATAGGCCTATAAGCTGAATATGTAGGAGTATCAGATTAAAGATTAAAGGGTTTTAGGATTCAAGTCGTTGATATAGCGTTTCTGTAGGGTGTTGCACAATTCTATAACTGTGAGACTGTTAATTAATTTTTCTTTAAGAAAAATAGCGGAATGTCAACAAATTATAGTGTTTTGTTTCCGCGTGTATTTTACAATCCTTTAACTGCAAAATATCTTATGGCAGCATCATCTTATTATTTAGTCGTTACTTCGTTCTGATATTAAGACAAAAGAAACAAAGAATGATGACTACGAATATGGTAACAATTTAGTGATATATATGATATTTAAAGTGCCTATATCAGGGTCAGGGAAATGACTTTTCCTGATAGTTTAGACGATTTTAAGAACATTTGCAATATATTCGACTAGACGAAAATTTGATCTTCATGGACGTTTTGGGCCTCAAAGTTGGTGATTTTTCGAATTACCGCGAGCTTGAAAGTACTGGTAACTAATCGGCGTTAACCCGCCGGAAGTGACGTAAGAATGAGAACACGCTAATCTTGCAAAGTATCATAACAATAAAACAGTATAGAATTTTAGTCCAAAATATCGTCCGATTTTTTCCGTTTAATAACATTTTGGGTTAACGTTTCGTTTAAACAATGTCGTCAAGTTTTTCCGACAATACGGACAACCAACTTGATTCGGATATGAATTAAAAATACCAAATTATATAATGAAAATCGAAGATGATGCAGTTCAGCCTCCCAGACAGCTCAACACAAAGCGATGAAGACCAGTGGCTTACAACCTTACCAAGGCGAACCGATTGCTGATCCAGCTTGGATAGCTCAATACAACGAAGAGAGACGTGCCGAAGAAGAGAGAAGACAGCTGCTTATGTCTCGCTTGAACGGAACTGTCCCCGTATCAAATTGGTAGGTGAAATGTATACACTATATGTGAGCTCAGAGACAGAGCTCGTGTTTACATGTCTGTGTAGACGCTACGGCGTATACGCAGGCTAGTGTTGACACTCATGTAAAAATATTTTCCTTTTTCGTTTGAGAAATCACAATGAATATTATATGGTGTTTCTTTTTATTTCAGGTGTACATGCGAACTATGTAAAGTCGATTTACTGGTAAATGAAAGAGGCTCAATGCTGCCAAGAAATCGAAGGCTGCTTAGAAGCGTTAGGGACAGAACTTGTTTTACAAGAAGTAGGTGCTGAGCCAAATTGCATAACGCTTCATCCAGGCTTTGGTTTGGTCTGTTTATCACCCTGGTCATTGCGTCTGGAGGGCGTAAATTTCGAAAAATAGATGGCAGGAAGTATAACGTGGAAGGTGATGAAAACAGACAAGACACATATATGTAATTATATATATATATATATATATATATATATATATATATATATATATATATATATATATATATATATATATATATATATATATATATATATATATATATATATATATTTATTAAACAATATAATATAGCCATTTTTAACCCTGATAAATCCCCACAATTTGTTATCAATCAGAAAATTTCATTTATATAAAACTATTACAAATATTACATGAAAAGTTTCTTATATTATAGGTATTTCCTAAGTGTTGCCTATAGAGAGTATATACAATTGGTTTATGGATACTTGGGAAAGAGAAGAATACCTTTACCAGCATGTGGTTATCATGCCATAAGACAAGCTTTTGGTCGAAAAGACTTCAAAGGTTTTGAGGATGATGAAGAGTTGGAATGATATCATCATAATAATATTATGCATCCAAAAGTGCCCACCCCCAGGGCTTCTGACATTTTAAATAAATCTTGTTAACCCATTAATCGCCAGCACTCTCCCCTTGACGAGTAAAATCGTCCGGCATTAGAAAGAGTAAAATAATAAAGTAGGGTGCATCAGGGCGCAATGCGACTCAATGGGTTAATTCCAAGATTGGTAAAAAAGTGGAAAGTTCCCCGAAGTGGGACTGATGTCCGAGGCATATCCCCCATTTGCAAACACTTGAAGTGAGATCAATACAAAAACTGATTTGGATTAATTTTATAAGGCCAAAAAATAATACCAGGGTTCCTGGTGTTTAGAGCTCACTGGTTTGTGATAGATGTATAAAACTCATAAAAATGAAATTAAAAAATTCAAAACCGACCTACTCTTCCTAGGTTTTTGTAACATATAGTAGGAAACCATGGTATTTTTTGGCCTAATTGATTTCAAATGCCTCACCACTGGGTTGAGGTTGGTTTTCAAATGACCCACCCCTGGGAAACATAAAATGAGCAAGTGCCTGTGGGGGGGGGGGTGCACTCTGGATTTGAACAATGCATAAAAAATTAATACATCTGTATAATTTAATCAGCTAGTATGTAGTTTGCAAATGAGTGTAATGTCAAATTTTTTTGTAATTATTTTTTATTACGAGGACAATCCTTAAAGTGCCAGGCATCAATGGTTGACTTTTCCAGACTTATTTCCCTCTGGACATCTTTTGTAGTTTCACATCGTCTCAACTTGAACCATTGTGCCAAACTCTTTCACTTCTACCAGCACATCAGGCTTCTTGCATGTTGCACAAGCTTTGAATAGTTCCAACGGTTGCGAGAGGAAGACAACAAACTTCGGTTCCATCATGAGGTTTTCATTATTAGCAAAAATGCTATAAGAATAAAGTTAAGAATATTATTCATTTAATTAAATAAACACAACACTTTGTACAGTATATATTGCCCAAAAACATTTTAAAAGTACTTTTTAATGATTGCATTCACTATTTGCACAACTTTTACCATATGTCACATTTTCATCCTCTGGCTCTGTATCACTTGAAACTGTTTTGTCCACCATCATTGGTTCTTCTTCTGTCTCTGTTTGAGAAGATGGCTCCAACAAATCACCATCATTGCTGTCATTTTCACTATCATTATCCCCAGCATCATCGACACTGTCTTCACTATCATCATGGGTTGTACTGATTGTGCCAACATCATGATCATCACAAAACTTTTCATCATCTATTAAGTTTATACATAAATTATTTAACAAATATAAAACATTTTCCATGCTGATATACAGTTATATCAACATGAGTGGAATAGGGAAAACAAGAAATTTTGTGGAAACACGAAATTTTGTGGAAACACGAACCCGAAGGGCGGAGTGTTTTCACACTTTTTCGAGTTTTCCCAATCAGTTCCACGAGTGTCTATAATATAGCACACAGAAATACAAAGAAAGAAATTTTCCGACTTTTCTGTGTTGACGTTGAGTTATATCAACATGGCTCTTAGCAAATCAGCATTCAGAATTTACAAATGCTATATTATAAAAGTAAATAAAACCATGCTCATAATTTTTTAATATTATAGTGAAATTAATGTGACTAAGTGATCAAAAATAATGATTGCTGACTTACAAAAATTTAATTTAGATTGGTAAAACTGTATTGTCTGCTTCAATCGCAGTAGCTCTTATTTCAGCTTTGTGCAATTTTTACAAGCAACTTCAACAGTTTGGCACCAACCATCTTTTGTATTTTCACGTGTGCTAGTCTAAAATAAAATAATATTAAGTAAATACAATAGTTTACAACTACCAACCTGGCAATTGCTTGGACAAATGTATCCTCTGTACCACTAGGCCCAGGCCATGTTGAGGGTTCATCTTGATCAGCCAATGTTGAAGTAGATGGTTCACCTTTGTCAGTATAAACTTCAGCCATTGTTGAGGTTTCACCTTGTTCAGTCGAGGTGGAGGGTTCACCTTCCTCTTTTAGCAATGTACTTGACCGCTTAGCATTTATTACCTGTTAGGTAATGAATACATATAATTTTAATGAATATATATAGCACGATTTATTATGCATTCTTATACAACATATTCACATTGAACGAAATTAAGGACTGACGACTGGCAATAGTAAAAACATAATTAATAAATGCATTACTTACAGAATATCGGCGATCTCTTGCGGATAAAGGTTTCATTTCATCGCCACCCAAGACTAAAATCGTCGGATACACGCAGATACCAAAGTTGTCTATCTTTGTAGCTGTTTCAATTTTGGTTTCTCAGTCGTCAAACCAACAGCGAATGGTCTCACAAAATCTTCGGCCATAAAATGTCTTGAGCATATCTTCGATGAAGCTGTTGGTTCGAAGTTCAGTCTCTTTCGTTTCACAAAGTCAACCTATCTTTTCCTTCGCTTTTTTTGCCTCTGGCCGACGGTCCTACTAAAGAATGCCCGGGAACGCCCGGGGAGATTCGTTGAATGCCCGGGAATGCCCGGGAATTGGGAAAGAATGCCCGGGGAAAATTACGTTCATAATTACGTTAGTTTATACTAATAAAATCACTTATTTTATGAAAGATGAAATAATTCTTGTAATATATGGCATTGCAAAGTACTGTTCACGGAATGTCCGGCTGTCACAAAAGAATGCCCGGGAGTCGAAAATGTATGCCCGGGGTAAAATTACGCAAGTAATTACGATAGTTAATGATAACATTAACAAGTCTTTTATTTTTTAATGAAAGTTTCTTGTAATATATGGCATTGCAAAAACTATTCACAGAATGCCTGGGGAAAATTACGTACCGCTAATGTCTTTTTCAAATCTACTCAGAATATATCACTATCAGTGAAATATATTTTCGGTAGTGTAAAAAGATGTTTCTTCATTATTATTTAGCATTACAAAGCCAAATAAATAATTTCTGTGAATAGTTTTTGCAATGCCATATATTACAAGAAACTTTCATTAAAAAATAAAAGACTCGTTAATGTTATCATTTATAACTATCGTAATTACTTGCGTAATTTTACTGCGGGCATTCATTTTCGACTCCCGGGCATTCTTTTGTGACGGCCGGACATTCCGTGAACAGTACTTTGCAATGCCATATATTACAAGAATTATTTAATTTTTCATAAAATAAGTGATTTTATGAACGTAACTTTCCCCGGGCATTCTTTCCCAACTCCCGGGCATTCAACGAATCTCCCTGTGCGTTCCCGGGCATTCTTTAGTAGGACCCGTCTGAACTACTTGAAAAAGATATCTCAAACGTGCCACTGAGTGTAGGTAGCATTCTACAATATAAAGCTGGCATGGTTTGCGTGTGAACTACATGAAAAATATGTCTTGAACGTGGTGGTCCAGTTTAGGTAGTATTCTACTTTAACCAATTGCATGAGAGCCTGGTTCTCACCCTGTTTAAAGTAAAATCATCAATACCTCGGTAATAAAGTAGGGTGCATTACGATGCAATGCAAATTAATTGGTTTTAAGATGCCATGCTTTCTGTTCGAGCTACGTGAAAAAATTAAAAACACTTTGACGTTTTGTGTAAGGGCCATTTACGTGTTGGCAAAAATGTAAGTTCACTATTCAAGAGGTCAGGGTGAAATCCTTGCTTGAATCATTTGAAGTGTTGAAAGGATTTAATTCAAGCTTTTTCTGGTAGTTCAAACACAAGCCAGGGTAGTAATTATACAGAACTACTCGATCATTATCTTTTTTATGTGATAAAACATATGGTATATTTATTTCAATGTTTTGAAACCTCTGTTTGTAGATTCAGAAGGATCTCGTCAACGTTTTCAAGTGGAACTGGAATTTGTTCAGTGCTTGGCAAATCCTCATTACCTGAATTGTAAGTGGCATTATTTATTTTCAAATCTGGAATTCAATCATACACAGCCCAGTGGCTAGGTATGTTAAAGACTCTGTACAGTACAAATAATGGTACAGTATGAATGGTATAGTACGAAAGGTACAATACAAATGGTACAGTACGATTGATACTGTACGATTGGTACAGTACAAATGGTACAGAACGAATGGTACAGTACAAATGATACAGTACAAATGGTACGGTATGAATGGTATAGTACGAATGATACAGTACGAATGGTACAGTACGAATGGTACAGTACAAATGGTACAGTACGAATGATACAGTATGAATGATACAGTACAAATGGTACAGTGCAAATGGTACAGTACAAATGGTACAGTGCAAATGGTACAGTACAAATGGTACAGTGAGTACAAGTGGTACAAAATTTGACTAGTTTGTAGTACAAACTAGTCGAAACCTGAGGATGACTACAAACTAGTCCTGAGGATGACTACAAACTAGTCGAAACGTTGATTAAAAATCAAAATGTTATTCAGAGTTACTGTTATTTTGTATTTTCTTAAAATTTTAAAATACTGAGTGGTTCCCATAATTATTGGTCAAATGGTACAGTACGAATGATACAGTACGAATGGTACAGTACAAATGATACAGTACGAATGGTACAGTACAAATTGTACAGTACGAATGGTACAGTACAAATGTAGTCGCATTCCTAAACATTTTGTCACAAAAACATGACACATATGGGCGAGAGAGAAGGTATCTGCTGTAAATGACACAAAAAAAATTGCTGATTATATAGCAGCATTTATTGAAGTGCTTTTAATGCTGTGTTACACTGACATGCATGAATTACATTTAGATTGTGAAATAAAAACTGATTACATAGATAATTATCAACTATTACGATGCTTATTACTTTTGATTATATTTTGCATGTGCTTAAGTTATTGGGTATAATTGCACATGACGTCACAGCGCCGGTGACGATGCATAATATAACTTTTAGCAATCTATGCATAATATAACTTTTATAAACAAAGCAAATTTTGTAAAACTTCATAATAATTTTGTATTAAAATGGTTAATTTTTGCACTGTGTGTGGTTGTTGTACCTGAACAGATATTGTTAGGGAGCATGTGGAGGACACTCTATAAAGGATTTGTGACGTCAGTGCAATGGTCTATACTGCTAGTTATAATATAATAATAATAATATAATAGAATTATATAGAACTAAAATGTGCATGTTAGGTGAGGAGGCATATTCCTAAAAAAATTAGTACCACAAGTAAAAATGTGTTTTTCCAGAAAAAAAAAACACACTCTGCGGGGCAAAGGAAATTTCTGCCATCTAGAGGGGGAGGGAAGAAAGATTTGTTTCTGATAATAAGTAATTGCATATGGAAAGATGAGGGTGGCAAAAAGAAATTTGGGGGAGTGGAAAATTTGCCCAACTACAATTTCTCTGTGGTATAGTAACAGCATGCAGAAAGTTATTTGGTACTAAAAGTCCTCTCTAAAAGTCATTTTCTAGTGATTTATAATACCAACAAAGAGCTGACTGCAGCCAAAAGAACAACATATGTAAACATATATGTTTCCTTCTGTGATCCGGAACACTGGCAGCTGCCATAAACATCACCACTGCTTTCTTCATACTTATCCAACATACACTGGTAGAGGCAATATGTATGCAACTGGTTTCTGCAGTAGTGCCTGTCGCTTGTTATTAGTTTGATGTACGAGTCTGTGCGACAAGTAGCCCATTGGTAGCCGTTGTACCGTGACAGCTTGATACATTGTCTAGCTCCATCCGGCCTGTTCTCAGCATCGCATTCATCTGCTTTAGGCTTCACATCATTTGACAATCTTGCCAAGATCCCAGCAAGATCTTGACAAGATCTTACCCAAGATCTTACCAAGATCATGCCAAGATCTTACATAAATCCTGCAAGATCATGGAAAGATCTTGCATGATCTTGCAAGATCTTTCCAAGTTCTTGCAGGATCTTACCTAAGATCTTGCAGGATCTTGCAAGATCTTGCCAAACATCTTGCAAGATCTTGCCATGATCATGACAAGATCTTGCCATGATCATGACAAGATCTTGCCATGATAATGGCAAGATCTTGCAAGATCTTAGGTAAGATCCTGCAAGAACATGGAAAGATCTTGCAAGATCCTGCAAGATCTTAGGTAAGATCCTGCAAGAACTTGGAAAGATCTTGCAAGATCATGCAAGATCTTTCCATGATCTTGCAGGATTTATGTAAGATCTTGGCATGATCTTGGTACAAATCCTGCAAGATCTTGCCGTGATCCTCCAAGATCTTACCAAAATCCAGCAAGATCTTGCCATGATCTTGCCAAAAATCCTGCGAGATCTTGCCAAAAATCCTGCGAGATCTTGCCATGATCCTCCAAGACCTTACCAAAAATCCTGCGAGATCTTGCCATGATCCTTCAATATCTTACCAAAATCCAGCAAGATCTTGCCATGACCCTACAAGATTTTACCAAGTTCGTGGCAAGAATACATGGCAAATACAGAATGAAGAGGCTCTACATGAAATATACTATACTATATAACTTTGATTGAATTTATCAAACTAACGTAAAAGTGTACAATATTGCCATAAATTCAGTGTCGGTCTTTATTAAATTGTAATCAATTAGTTCATCCAAATTATAATACTCAAGCTTTTACCCGGTTTAGTTTGCATAGTAAATGTGGTAAATTAGGCCAATAATGTTGGTAAAATATTATCAATATCTATGGCGATTGAAATAAAGTCCGAATGAAAGTTCCACCTTGCTCAATATTTCAGAGAAAACAAAAGGAATCTTGTCTGTTATTAATAATGTTGTTCTAAAGAATTGAGTTTCAAGATGGAAGTTTTATTCGGAGGTTGTTTCATA
>CACRXK020009856.1:2969-18515 GCA_902702795.2 Paramuricea clavata
CCCCAACTTTTTATGCTTCCTACGCCCCTGGTCAAGACTTGGACCCAGTGTGGTTTTGGTCACTCCGGGTAAGGTTAGGGCCCAGTCTGAGTCACTAATTAGTGAGGCCTTGCAGGACCAAATGCCCTCCCGCAGTATATAGGTTAAAATATGCCTTGCTGGTATAAAGTAATACCTTTTAAGAAAGCGAAAAAACAGTTCTCCACTTGAAACAAAACTTCCGTTTTCAAAGAAAATTTCCTTTTTCTCACGAAATGCTCATGAACTATCGATAGGTTCTTACATGCGAGTTTTCTCTTAACATTGTATAGGGCCTGGCGTTGTTAAACGTCTTTCGGAAGACATCGCATGGATACCTTGGAGCTTTACATCGACTTAGGGGAATTTCTCTCTGATAAAAAGTACAAAGAACGAGTGCTCAAGGAAATAGTTGCTTACCTTTGTGCGCTGATGAACGGCAGTGGTGGAGAAATTAAGTTCAGTTTTAATGAAGTGCAAAAGAATACCGCAAAACATAATACAATCATTCGAATCGTCGAACAATTGTGTACAAATATCGTTGGAACGCAAATGACTGTTTTCAATTTAGACGCAAAAATCATTTGCAATAATGTCGTGTGCACAGTTAAGAAAAGTGAGTCTTTCATCACAACTCATTACAACTTGTATTTACCAAGTACAACACAAGTACTTTCAGTTTCTCCCACAGAAAATATCAAGGACAATATCTTGAACAGGCAGCACGTTGATCAACCAGTCCAGCTCGGTTCACATCACAAATCCTTTGTAAGACACGCGTTTTGTAATTTTAGGGAAGACAAGCAAACTCAACTTAAGTTATTGGAAGCAGGAGCTAAAATTTGCACCAAGTTGGTACAGCGCATGATAAATAACAAATTAATTGCTTACGTCTCTGCGTTTGCCAACCATAACGGAGGTCACATTTATTATGGTATCACAGACGATGGCGTTGTTGCTGGAGAGAAGATCCCGAATGAAGACATCATTGAAATAATAAAGAAAGTCGAGAAAGCCATTAAGAAGATGATATGGCCTGAGCATATCGGTCAACCCAAACGAGGAGAACACTGGGATATTTTCTTCGAGCCAGTGGTAGATGAAAACTCCAAGCCTATTCCATCAACCTATGTGATCGTGATTTATATCGCTGCTTGTCTTGGTGGTGTGTTCACTGAAGAACCAGAATGTTATGAAATGGTGAAGGGGAAAGTTGAGAAGATGTCGTTTGCTAATTTCAAGAAGAGAATTTTGGGACCTGTCGAGGTTGAGTTGGTCCCCCGTGCAATTGGCAGCAGCATTACATGGATTTCAAAAGAGACTCAAAAACTTTGTACTCGAGCATTTTGTATTCTTACGCTTTGTTTAAATAATGGGGACTTCAGAGGATTTCAAGAAATGTCGAAGGAAATAGAAGAAAGATTTCCAAATATTGTCGAGCTTAAATTGGTGGTGTTGTTGAAAAAAATAATTTTGCGTTCCCGAAGACATAATTTTAAAACAGCAAATAGTTTTCTTAAGAAGTACAGAGACCTTCTACGAAATGCTACAGAGCATCATATCTTTGAAGTGCTCGGTCTATATGTCGAGGCTGCGTATAATCGCCCCAAAGGCGACGAAGGCGAAACACTCAACCGCATTCGAGATCTATTGGTTAGTGCTTTGGAGAAGTCAGAATGCCTTGTACCAGGCTTAGTCACAGTGCTAGTATTTTTATTTGCAGGAACGATGACGGACCGTATTAATGATCCATGTTTGTCTCCTCCTGATGTGCTCTCGCGTAACGCTCTGCAACACCTCCAACAAGTTATGTCGGATTGTCCCGAGGTACGCGCAGACCTGGAGTACAAGGCCCATATTACCCTTGCGACGTTTTATCTCGGCTGTAACCTTTCTGGAGAGTTGGTCGCTGAACATGTAGACGACAACTGTGTGAAGCAGGCCAACTCTAGTATAATGGCCATTGAACAATCAGAGCGCAAACCCACACATTATCGCGAGGTGCAGCTCAACTTGGTCAAGTCGATTTGTTGTTTCCGATGTTCGGAAAACCAACCTAAAGACAGAATGCGCTTTATGCGGGAGGCGTTTAAATTTTCTAAGAATGGCGAAAATCTTGCTGGGAAATGGAAATTCGATGAAATTTTTTTGTGGAGCAAATCTCTGCAAAGATTGTTCACTGAACATTTGTTCGGCGTGCACAAAGTTCCGCAATAAAATCGGAGATCTCGGTGTGAACGTGTCAGTGAATCGAGACATGGTCTGGAAGCTTGGTAAACTTCAAAGCGTTCCTGATGAGCTACTAGTGAGCTTCAAAAGCCTGGTTCACACTGGCAATTTTGTCGGCGATGTTGTGTTTCTGACAGATGCAAAACTCGCACACAAAAGTCGCTCTTCAGAAGTAAACAATTCTAAGTCTTTTGCATGTCACTCATTCGATCACATTATTTGCCAGGAAGAGAAAAATCGCCGACAGAATGGACCATTTGCATTATATTTATAGACTAAATTTTAATCTAGACAAAAATTCCATCACAGCTTGAAAGAGCATCACAAAATTAGTAATATTCCAAATGTTGCAAAATGCAGATAATATAGCCTTGCGAAGTTTGCCGTTTTTCAGTCATTTTGCACGGGAAATTGGTAATCAGATGATCAAACTAAGTCTATTACCAGTGTGACCCAGGCTTAAGCAAGCGACGTTTGTGATGTTGTTGGGTCCTTCTGTAAGGTCTATATTCTGTAACGCAGGCTAGCCACCGGGAAATGGTTTCGGGATGGGTTTTTCTTCTCTTCTACTCTTCAGGCGAGAGAATTAAAGCCCCGTTTACACCACGCTCGATTTTTGGTACCGTACCACTTTCTTGGTTCTTGGACTACCTAAATAGGTAGTACCTAAATAGGTAGTCCAAGAACCAAAAAAGTGGTATGGGTACCAATTTTATCCGTGCCGTACCAAAAATTGAGCGTAGTGTAAACGGGGCTTAAGCAGGGGCGCCGGAACGATGTGAAGGCAAGGGGGGCAGATTTTCGTGAAAGGGCACTTTTGAATTGATATATACTAAGAGATGTTTGCAAAACATCGGTTTTGTTGAACTTCGCCTAATCATGTTTTCTATTTATTGGATGATAGGGGTGTGAGGGGGTTCTCCGCCAGGCGATTGTGCTATTCTTGAAGCTCGATGACTGCATTTCTTGCGTTTTCTGAAGCATATTCGTAAAAGAATTGCACTAACATTTCTGACAATTCGCTATTTCGCTAAGGTAATCCTTTAAATTGAAAGGGCACCTTTGCCCCCCTTGCCCCTCCTGTTAAAGGGTAACGGGGGCGGCTGCCCCTCCTGCCCCCCGGTTCCGGCATCCCTGGGCTTAAGGCTACCCTAGATGAGCCACTGCCAACCTACTGTTGACCTTTTTCGCTGTTGAGCACTATCTAACATTTAGTGAATCAAACTGTAGAGTGTAGACGTTTTTAGCAAATTTGCGCACGTGATCATGTATTCACAAAACTTGTAAATCATAATGTACATTGTACATAAATTTTAAGCTACACACAGTGTGAGTATACAGCTCTAATTGCTTTGAATTAATGGTTGGGTAAGAACACAAGGTCTTGTACTCATGGGACAAAACTCAAAGAAATAAAAATTTAAAAGAAATAGTGTATTTCTTTTAAATTTTCTAATTTTTATTTCTTTGAGTTTTGTCCCATGAGTACAAGACCTTGGTTTGTGTTCTTACCCAACCATTAATTCAAAGCAATTAGAGCTGTCAGATTACTACAATACGTTATAGCTAATTTGAAAGAGTTCAGTTTTTTTCCTTGCACACTGTAGAGGTTAGAAGTGCTTACGTCACGCAATTTTGAATACAGAGGACGTCTGGAATGCACAGTGCATTGTGGGATACCTTGGGGTCAATAATTCATTCTTTGAAAATTACGTGACGTATAAAGCACTTCTTAGGCCCGTTGATCATATATTTTCACAAAATATTTTATTAGAGCATAGGTTTAGTGTGTTTATTCCAGGATTTAAACACACAATAAATACTTGTATATATAATATAGATGTAACATATACTTTAAAAGTAACATATCTTTCATGCATTACATATACTACTTATGCATATGAAACTAAATGTTGTCCATTAAAGAGCAATAATGTAATATTACACTACATTCCATTTATTTACTATCAATTAATTTATCTGATGGGCTCTGATAATTGCAGGTTGACCACCATTTATTAGATGGCTATTAGGGCTCTCAGAGTTTTCCAAATTTTGAAAATGACAGTCACAGTAATCTCACACTCCTAAATTAATACTACTTCTTTGGAAGACCTTTTCCCATTTGCGTACACGACAATGACACAGAAACGTGCAAACATTTTTGAAATATCCCTCGTGGAATGGATTCACCCCCTCTTTGAAGATCTTGAGATACGAGATTCTCGAGTGAGCCATGTGCTCCCATGTTGTTCGACCGATCACAATCAAGTACGAATGACAACCAAATAACAAGCCAACGACAATCACAGATATGACTAATATCACCATAACAAGGAATAATATGCCATTTGTATATGCCCATTCTGACCACACCTTTTTACTTTGAAATCCATACCTGTTAAGGCAAACATGTTTGTATCAAAATGTGCTACTAGTATATTTTTTCTAGTCACAAAGCCATTTCCACTCAAGAAAAATTCCCGAAAATGTCATTGTTAAAAGTTGAAAATTTTCGTACAGTCACATTTACAAAATTTCCTTTCTGCGGAAAATTTTTGTGAGTGGAAATTATGGGCCTTTATTTTGAAGCATGTACATGGGCTCAAAATAACAACCGATCGACATAGTGACCGGTCACATTTTGGTTATAGGGATGAGATTGACTTTTTAGATAGTGCGGATCTGCTAATCCATTGAGTGACAGCACTCTCCCCTTGACGAGTAAAATCGTCTGGTGTTAGACAGAGGCAAATAACAAAGTAGTGTGCATTGGGCCACATTGCCACTTAAAGGGTAAATACTATATGCAATTTGTAAGGATTTTATTGATGTTACACTTTTCATGTTTGAATCTTGACACCATATCCTGAACAGCAAAACAATTTTGCTGAAATTGCTTCTTTGAAGACCAATGCATGTGGCAACACACACAACCAATATAACACTGTAGAAGTTTTATGATTTACACATTTCTATGATTTTACACGATTGCTTTTGCATGGCATGGTATATTATGAAACATTTTGAGCAGTGAGCATACATGCATATGTATTTAGAGAGCTATTTGGGTGGAGTTAAGTTCTGCTTAATTAATATCTTCGGTATTGTTGAAAGATGCAACAGTGCTAAACCTGAAAAATAAAAAATGCATCAAAGCTTGACATGAAGGCACTACAGTAGCTTGGATAGGTCAGTGGACAAAGGTCTTTCCAGACAAAAGGTCTTTGCTAGTAAAGGTCAACATACATGTCCTAATATTTTTCAGGTAGTTGATCCTTTATCTTGTGTATACTTACCATCCTATTTCAATAGACCAGCCAATTAGGATGGTCTCAAACAACAGAAATGCCCAAAAGAATCTGTGGTTCCTCTCGCCAACACAATTTCCCAACCATGGACAGTGGTGATCATATCGATGAATGCAGCGGTTACAATCTTCACAGTGCTTTGCTCTCAGTGGTTGCACAATGTTGCAATAACCACATCGGCGTAGCTTTGGCATGCTTTGAAATGGTGGAGCTGCAACCACTTCGCAACTTTCGGAAATTAGAGGTTCGCCTTCTTCTGTGAGGTCCTCTTTGGTTTTCTGCAGAAGAAAAGCACACTATAATTGTTTGATCAGATGTGACAGATGCTAAATGGAGAAAAATCACTTACAAAACTCTCGGAAAAGACCTTTAAAAATAAACATTGATGAATGATTGTGCCAGTGTGCCACAATCTGAAATTATTGATTATTCATGCAACAATCTACCCAGTCAACTCATTAAGGCAATTTCTTTCATTTAGATTTTAATGATAATTTCCAATTTCCAAAATTCCAACTAAAAACAAAAATTCTACCTCGTAAGCGACCATGATGACATTATCAGTATCGTTGGCAACAAAGCCAGGATCAACAGAACCAGCAATGAAGTAAAACAAAGTTGAAGAGGTCAGAATGAAAAAATAAGGTAGAAGATAATACCACTGCAGTAGCATCAAGGATTTGCGAAGCTCTACAGAAAAATTGTAACCAAATATTGACACAACATTGATTAAACTAACTTTATGTATACTGTACAAGCGTACTCCATAGTTCTATCACTTCTAAACATGGGTAGATTTACTGGGGGGGGGGGTAATCCCCCTAGAATCTCTCTAACCCCTCCTATAAAGTGTTCAACCCCACCAAAATTTTTCTTCACCCCTCCTATTTTGTGTGAAAGTCTTTAACCCTAATACCTAACCATGGCCAAAGCTCGCTCAATGGTGCCGCTTACATCCCATTGGAAATTTTTCCACCCCTCCTTTAAAAGAATGAAAATCCACCCTTGCTTCTAAACTGTCCTAGGGAGAGCAATTTATGTAACTTATTGAGTGGTAACACTCTTCAATCTTGAAGAGTAAAATTGTCTGGCATTAGACAGAGTAAAATTATAAAGTAGGGTGCATCTGGGCACATTGCCATTTAAAGGGTTAGTACTTATAAAGGCAAAGTCATTATGTCACAACAGTCAAAGTACACAGGGCAAATACTAGCCAAAATTATAGATGATAGACTTCACTTGACCTCTAGAATTAATGAACATACTGTAGTATAAAGTTAGTTTAGCTTTTACTGAACTATTAAATATGGGATGAGTCCAGTAGGACAAAACCAATACAAAAATCAAACCTCGGCCACAGAGGTGAAATGCACATGAACTAGCTATTATCCTACCAACAAGATTCTTTAGAAGTGAAGATATGTTCTATTTAAAAAGTTGAAACTTGAAAAGCTGTTGACTTTTCGCCATCACAACTTGTCAAAAAGATCGTATTTACTGTTGGATCGATTACAAGACTCACCGGTATCTTTAAGAATAAGAACGGTTATAACAAAAGTCGTTAAAGAGACATGAAGGGCCCGAATGAACAATCTATCCCAACTAAATGTTGAACACGTCGCCATTTTACTCTTGTTTCGCTTTGTTTTGTTTTTGCAAGCCCGCAGATCGGCAGATTTTCGGGTGTTGCAGGCATTTCGTACCACTGACACACTGAGCTCAATGTGTTAGTGAAGTTACATTTTAAGATGAAATTAGTTTCGCCATATCACAATACACAGTACTACACACGTAAAAATCTCACATCTTGTAGCACTGAAAATACAGGACATCTTGAGAATTCAATATATAATTCAAAACAAGACGCAGTTTGAGACTGTAAATTTTCGACTTTATTTCAAAGTCATCTTCGGACAGAATGAAATACAATACTTTACAACACATATATATACAACGCAGAGAGAGAGCATCTGTCATGTGTCTTTCTGATTCTTTTGATGCGGTGACCAATATTAACAACATTCCCAAACATTTGTTTCAAGAAGGCTACCAGTTCGTTTCTTTCGATGTTGAATCCCTTTTTACCAACGTTCCACTTTCCCGCACAGTCAAAATTGTTCTAGACCGTATTTATAAAGACGAATTAATTGCAACCACTTTGAAAAAGCGCACTTTGAAGAAACTCATTTTGGATTGTTGCAACAAAACTGCCTTTTCTTTTGACGAGCAAATTTATGTCCAAAAAGACGGCGTTTCTATGGGTTCATCATTAGGGCCTGTCTTAGCTAATATAATTTTGACTGAATTTGAAAGATTAATAGTTTCCGAGTTGATTGCCGATGGTACTATAAAATTCTACAAACGTTACGCTGATGACACTCTTGTTTTGATAAAACCTTCCAATATTTCCGCCGTTTTAGCTAAGTTCAATAGTTTCGATCCGAACTTAAATTTCACAGTTGATACATTTCCCGATGGCGTAGTTCATTTTTTAGACATAAAAGTCTCGGTTGATGTTACTGACATTTATCGTAAGGACACCCACACCGGTCAGTATTCACATTTTTCAAGTTTCGAGCCTTTTCATCGCAAAACTGCATGGGTAAAATCTCTGTTCTACCGAGCTTTTAAAATTTGCAGTTCGAAAACACTTTTCAACAATCAAATTGAAACTATCAAATCTTTTATGTCTTGGAATGGTTATATCCTAATGGCGTTAGAAACTTTTTGATTAAAAAGCTTAAAACCAAATTTATTGATAGTTCTACTTTCGATGCCGTTAATCATGACACGGATGATGATATGTTGCCTAAAATTTGGATTCGTATTCCTTATCTCGGAAACCGTGGCGAATTTCTTTTAAAATCATGTCTTAATAAAATACAAAGATTTCTTTCTAAACCGGTTAAGTTCATCACTATTTATGACACTAAAAAGCTCTCTTATTTTGTTTCCAACAAAGATAAACTTCCTCCTTTATCTCGTAGTAATCTTGTATACGAGGTCGCTTGCCCTGGTTGTGGCAAAACCTATATTGGCATGACACAAAGATGCCTTTCTGTACGTTTGAAAGAGCATGCAACTAGGCTCTCTTTTAGTGCAGTGGGCCAACATTTTTCTGAGTGTGAACATGCTCAATTCTTAGCTACTTTACAAGACCAGTTCACATTACTCAACGATCTTCCTTCGCCTTCTGACAACTCCTCTCCTATTGAAAACCTTGTTTTCAACAGCTACAGAATACTTCACATTACAAAATCTAACAACTACAACATTCTTGCTTTTCTTGAAGCATTGCTTATCAAACACAACAAACCTTTTCTTAACACTGGACTTAAAGCTAGTAAAGAACTACAACTGTTCACATAACACTTTAACTCAATCTTCTTCTACATGTCGGGTCTTTCCCTTTCTACCTTAATCCTTTTAATATATTAAACATTGTTGTAAATATAGCTAAATATTCCATTTTCAGTTATTACTATTTTCTTTATCATGTTTCGCTTCGCTTGGATAATCCTTCTTTCCGCCCACATGACAGATGCTCTCTCTCTGCGTTGTATATATATGTGTTGTAAAGTATTGTATTTCATTCTGTCTGAAGATGACTTTGAAATAAAGTCGAAAATTTACAGTCTCAAACTGCGTCTTGTTTTGAATTATATATTGAATTCTCAAGATGTCCTGTATTTTCGGAATTTGTTTTTTACTTTATTTTTTTAAATTGTCGGCTGGTCATGGTTTTTTTTGTAGCACTGCTTGTTCCAAGTTGTCAACAAGTTTGGAACAAGCTGTTAACAATTTGTAACAACCTTGTTGATGTTACCAGGCTTGTTACAAGGTTGTTCCAACAAGTCCGATACAGTCATGATCTGACAGTATTGTTACAAGTCTTACAACCTTGTGGCGTCAGTCTTGTAACATTCTTGTAATATCATCACTGTATCAGACTTGTTCAACAACCTTGCAGGATTTATTTTAAGAAAAACAGTTAGGACTGCTCATATAGGTATGTCACGAAGGCAATGGGTGTTTGACTGGGGGGTCGAAGGATTTTTACCTGCATATAGTTGATAGAATAATGGTGTGGTTGGGTGGGAGAATTGGAGAAAGGCCAGACAAACTCGATTTTGGGTGCGGGAGCTAGGGGGTGTTCCCCAAAATAATTTGAATCTAGAGGCTCTTAAGTTCTGGCAATGATTTGTTTTACCCAACCACTCACAAAAACTGTTTCAAAACATATAACTGAGAATCATGGATACTCAATATATAACAACCTTAAATTTGCATTTGAGACACGGCAAAGAATATTAGGTTCTCCCACTCTAATCTCTTTTGGGGAGCTTCGCTCGCCCCAATTTTACCTTCTTTTCCATTACCCCAGCACGTAAGTGATTTGTGAGGAAAATAGGAGGGTCTGCAGTCCTCCGAAAAACGTTTATATTTTTGATGCTCAATTAATGGAGCATCCACAAGGGTAACGAGTAAATGTGAAAACTGTTTTAATTAAGGCTATTTTTGTGAGTTTGGTGACTGCACATTTGGGTTTTAAGAACTGCACAAATGGGTTTAGAACTGCACATTTTGTATAGAACTGCACGTTAAAATAAACCCTGCTGAACCTTGTAAGTTGTAACAAGTCTGATAATGCCATCAAGATTGCTACAAATTGTAAACAGCTTGTTCCAAACTTGTTATGACAACTGGTAACAAGCAGTGCGAACACAACTTGTCGACAGCTTGTGAACAGATTTGTAACAACTTGTTTGTGACCTGTGTAGCAACCATTGAACTATATAAGTAAACTTATAGTTCAATGATAACAACTTCATATACACAATAGCCTGTGAACAGGCTCTCAAGCTGAATTGAGAGCCTGCATCGATGACTAATGAATTTGAATATCTGCGTCTCAAATCGTGACGCAAAATTCTCATTGGTCAGTTGCTATAATTTATGTTTCCGCTGAGCTCTATATATGTCAACAGCTGAAGCACTATGCATAAAAAAACATTAACTGATCAAATTGGTCTTGGCCATCTTATCTCAAAGCACGAAATCAGTTCTGTTTTGAGAAAACAGTATTTAAAACATTTGAACTTTTGCTTGAATATCTTATATTTCGAAAAACAGTATAAACTGTACGGTCTAAATTTAGTTTGCACGGTCTAAATTTACGGTTTGCACGAAAGTTGTAAACAACACCATATAAGGATAGACATTCCATATTTGGAAAAACGAACGTTACGGGGCAGATATTCAAATTCATTAGTCATCGATGCAGGCTCTCAATTCAGCTTGAGAGCCTGTTCGCAGGCTATATACACAAGTAAAAACGGACAAGTTGACAACTTGTGCGTTTTTACGTGCGTATAACAAGCTAGAACAAGAATAAGTTGTTTGTAAGTTTGCATGGCGATAAAACATATACATGACTATAGTAGGCAGAGTGACCGCAACAGCGTGAGCCAATTATACTGCGGGCTCGAATTCTGACTGAACTGCTTCGTTCTTCGAAACCACTTTTTGCAAACAATGAAGCTCGCTTTGGAAAGTGTAATGAACAGAAATTCGCCGCAGAGAGTTGGACAGGCTCACTGCTAGTAAAAACGTTCGGTTAATTCGCAGTTGAATAGATATCTCGGAGTATTCAACTACTGTATTCAATCATAATTTGTGTTTCATTTTATAATATCTCAATGACGTATTGACTATACTACACATTTATAGCCACAATATAATATATAACTATCGGCTTTCGTAGCGACGTGGAAAAAAATCAGTTCAAAAAACATCTATCCGTACCTTTTAGGAACGCTATTTTCAGAGGAATTATTGCAACGGAGCCGATGTTGTTTCGCTCAGCTTCTGAAAGTTGCACACTTTCGAATCACCATGCGGAAATTATCGGTTCTTTGGGCAACGCTTTGCATGTTCAAATGCTGTGCAAATAAATCAATTCAGTAGGCTACATATAGGCTGCAATTTATCATGCAATGGAACCTCAGCATTGGTCTATTTTCACAGTCTAATTTATTGTCCTAGCCACGGGAAGTGTTTTTTTTTTCAGAGGAAGTCCAACGACAACGTATGACGCACATTATGCATAAAAACGTCCCCACACATGCATCCATCTTGCCGGCATCTTCCTTCGCTTGGTTGGAAAAACACAACATCCCTACGGTTTTTTCATCCCATCTAATTACCGGACGATACTAAACAGTTCCTCATTTCTGACGATGATGACGGATGCATGCTGATTCGTTTTAGAATAAATTAAAAACCCACTTCAGTACTAAGGTCAAAGGGGGAAGAAGTTGATGAGAGTCACCAACCTGATAGATTAACAAAATAAATGTTCAGTGATGAGTGTTTAACAATGTTTTAACTTTAAGTACGGAGTCTGTCAAAAAATTGTTTATTTTCCCTATTCGATTTTAACGAGACTGCGCGTTTTCCACTTTATGGGGGCATAAAGTGGAAAACGTCTGTCAAAAATTGTTTAGTTTTCCTTAATATTCGATTTTAACCAGACTCCGCGTTTTCCACTTTATGGGGGGCATTAAGAATTTTTAAAAGTGGAAAACGCGGAGTCTGTGGAAATAAATGCTTAGTTTTGCATATAAGTATTCGATTTTCAATAACACGAAACAAATGCCATCTTTGAGAAGTTTTAAGAATAAATTAAAGAAAGACAGAGAAAGAGAAACTTTATTCAAACAAATACCAATATTGGTACATTGAATACCTACATATACATTAGTTACCAAAAATAAAATATAAAAAAGACATTACAGTATATAAACTTACAAATAATTTATTCAGGCTAACTCATTCAATATGTCAAAAGTTCTTAGTATATCGTAGCAATATTTTGAAGATACTTTCAGAATATTTCTATCTTTCATACTTAGTATATAATGGAACAAACTTTGTGTATCAAAATATATAAATGATTGGTTAATTTTATATACAGAATTAATAAAATTCTGTCGCAAAAATGTAAACACTGTGTTACCACATGACATTAGGTAATGTTGTTCATTTCCAACGACAAGACATGTTAGACAGACTGTATTCTTAGTAATGGACTATTTTAATAATAGAAGATTTTTCCTAGTAAATTTAATATATACGTAATCTTAACCTTGTTTTTTAATCACCATTCCATGCCATTAGTGTTGAAAAGCCTCTTTGAGGAACACAATAAAGTATGTACGTATATTTTATTTTAAACGACATTTTGTAACAAACAAAAAGCAGATGTGATGTCATCCTTATTTATCCTTTTACTCCAATTTCTCCAGCTATCCACGTCGTTTTTGCACTCACTTAGTAAACAAGGAGTGAGAATGCATGAAAGTTAGCGGTTACGCGACCTTGCCGTTGAGCTGCTCTTATACGTTTACACGCTGCGATTTGTCGGGCCGATTTTGCTCACTGTATGTAAATAACCTGTCGTGAGTGCTCGCGTCAGCACCTTGCGATTCACAAAATCGGGAGAAAAATCGTGAAAAATACAAGTAGAATTCTGACGAAGGGTCTTCTTGAAGTTTTACTTGTATTTTTCAGATAGGTGTATTCCTCTCAATTGGCAACTCAGGTGTTAATGTCACTACCTACGAGCACAGATCCTGAGATCCAGTTTGAGTTTATTTCGCAACACTCTCATGTATTTTATTTAAGTTAACACATAGTTGAAAATTGGAGCACTCATCAAACATCTATTGTCTTAACCTTGACCCCGTAACAGGGACAAAATAAGAGTAACCCCGAAAAAAATGCTTGGCGACGTTTTCGACTAGATTTCATTCCTGACTGTCGTCATCAAATGACTAAAATCATTAGATCATCATGACTAAAATCGAGACGAAATGTCAAATAAGCACTTCTCGAAATGATTACCATTTTCGGAGTTTCTAATTGTTTGGATTTAATTAAAATACTCAGTGGTTCCAACAATTTCTCGAGATTTGTGCTTGCACATCACAAAATCTCTTCCTATAAAATAAGTGGCTATATAACAATATTACATTCCCGGAATAGAAACCCTTAATTTTAAGCATTCCAACACGTGTTTTTTCTCCGACCTTGTGATAGATCATACATGTCATCACATTTTTATGTAACTTGAGAAGGATTGGACGACAAATATTAATATGAAATAGACTTCCTCTTCTTCCAGTCTCGCTGCTGTTGTGAGCAATGATGCATCCGCCAAAAATGCTAATGAGCATCGCATTTTGTGCGCTTATGTGGTGCGCTTCGCGTTTCTATTCAAGCGCAATTGAACCGTCGCATTCTTTTCAAAAGACCCAAAGTGGTAGGTTTTGTGCAGTTGTGTGTTTATTTCCTAGTGGTGTATCTTTGGATTACCTAAATACATGCTAATTTCAGCTAATGTTGTTATAATGTAGTTCAGTATTTAATAGAAGATATACAAGCCTAAAAATTCCGACAAGCGCGGCATTCGATTTTGCATCAATTGAAGTGAACGACTTCTTGACTTGGTATAATAGTATCAGGGTATAATGTTTTGAATTGTGTTCAAACACGGCCCATAAATGAACCAATTTAAAAATTTGACATATGTAATATGGCACACATATTGCTAATATTATTACTCAGTTACATCTGTGTTTAGATAAGACTGATTAGATCAGTTCTATATTTACGAATCACAAATATAATTATGTTGTTAATTCCTGTTATATAAATTTTGAGAAACTGTTGTCTGTTGAGGACAGAAAATTTCCGACGCGCATCGAAATATGTTATACAGAATGCAGAAAATTAGTCCTTTTTAATGGGCTGTTGATATATACTGTAACGAAATATTGGTCATATGAATGACACTGTCATACGAGAAACAAGTTGAACTGTCATACGAGAAACAAGTTCGCAGAAACAGAATGAATTTGTAAAACTCTAGTTACACTGCATTTCGATAAATTTGAAAGATTTTGAAGGCCTATCGTCCAGTACTCTTCAATATCCTGTCATACCATGATACCCTAGAACCTATGGGATCATGTTACATTTTATAAGCTCTGTAAAAGAAGTATGATTTAACTCTAGCTTTATGAACTTTAATAAAATAATTTGAATATTACAATTACATGCGCAATACGTATACAGTAGACGTCAAATCAACTGTTTATCCTGTTGTATGTCCGAATTAAAACCGATCGTAATGGTAAGCATGGTAGCTAGTGCGTGCTGTGCGTCGAAGGCAAAAATATTTGTCGGCTCACAACTATAGACGCATTACATTTTTGTGCGCAATTTTAAAGCATAACATTACTAAACTTTATTTGCCTATTAAAAGTTCTTATATGAAAATGATCTAAATAACGTAGCTGCCAGCTTGGGCAACTGCTGTATACTGTCCAGGGTGTATAAAAAAAAGACCTTTAGAAATTGTCCTATTGTTATAATTTCGATGCCTGAGCCGTGCTAAGTACTATTTAAAACAGCAGTGTTTTATCAGATATAAAGGCACGAGGCGAAGCCGAGTATCTTTAATTAGTCTGATAAAACACGCACTGCGAATGTTTTAAATTGCTTCAAAAACGATCTAGTAAGTTCATTGGCGAACTGTAATTTTCAAAAACTGTAATAGTCGTGAAAATCAAAGTTAAAGTTTATGTAAATCAAGGGAAATTTCTATCACATGTAAAGATACGACACGTTATGATTTTTCTTTGTGTTTTCCTCATGAATTATTGAGTTTTTGAAGTGTATAACCTCTGTAAAAGAAGCCGATTTAACTCTAGCTTTATCAGTGAACTTGAGTAAAAGAATTTGTATTACAATTACATTTATAATTACATGCGCAAAATATTGACAGATACGTGCATACATTACAATATCTTTGTTGTTTGCACAAGCGAACGGCAGTACTTTGTGTTGAGAGAAACGTGGACCACGTCGAAAGATACGGTGCTATGTATCTACTCTGTGGCATTATTTTCAGGGGCGGATTTTT
>CACRXK020009857.1:0-18513 GCA_902702795.2 Paramuricea clavata
ACAGTTGGTTCAAAGAATCCCAAGATTAGATTCTATGGTGGGATCGAAAGCAATGACTTTCGTGTGACATGCGCAGTGGCACAAACCAATGTTGGTTATGGGTACATTTGTAGAACACTGAATTCATTGGGGATTGAACCTGGTACTAACTGTGAGGCATATGTCAACGGAATGAAGAGAAAAAGAGATGGCGACAATAACAGAAAGAAATCATTGAAGTTCAAGAAGCGAAGGAATGAAATTCACACCAAACGAATACACGGCATACTATCAAGTGAAAAGAAGGAGGGCAAGACATACGAGACAAATATTGGCCTCACATTACCTACAGCTAGTACCAGTACCACTGCAAATGAAGAACTATTTTGCCCTGACCTACCAGCTGACACACTAGCTTCCTATGAAGTATTTGTCCCACCCTATACCCCCAGACCACAATGTTCTCCCATAGCATTCGACGACAATGCTGCAGTATTTTATAACATTGTTTTATTCGACACTGAAACAAATACGACAGGTAAACAAGCAGAATTATGCCAATTGGCAGCTATAAATCAGACAACTCTCGCGTCATTTTCCGAGTATGTTTTGCCAAATAAAAATATTGATAAATATGCATCCAGAGTAAACAACCTTTCGATAAAAACTGTAGACGGTAAGAGAGTACTATTTAAACAATCAAATCCTGTATTAGCACTAACCTGTGACGAAGTTTTATCTCGTTTCATCCACTACCTCGGGAATTCCATTCGCGAATGCCAGAAATTGACAGCACACAAGGTCTGTACAGTTCTTGTTGGGCACAATGCCAAGCGATTTGATGTCCCAGTCATACTTCATAACAGCAACAGCAATATTATTGCAAAATTTCAGTCTTTGGGCATTTTCTTTGGAGATAGTCTCTCGTTGTTCGAGTATTTAGTAAAAGAATCGATTCTGTAAGATCGAAATGGAGATAGCTGTGCTTTAAACCAGTCTGCTGTTTACAAGGCTTTGTTTGATCAAGGCTTCGATGCCCACGACGCGCTTGAAGATGTGAAAGCTCTACATCGTATTCTGTTCTCCTCGCCGTTAAACCTTTCGGAAAAAGATCTGATCACACATTGTCAAGCAATTCCATTTGACGAAGCTTACCAGGATAATCTGTATCTAGACCAACGACATCAACTTGTACAGACACTCAACACCAAACTGCATGGAAAACCAGCAAAGGCATGGTCGAGAAAATCGCCAGCAGTGGCTTGAGCTTCGCGAATTTACAAAGTCTGTTTGATAAGTTTGGCAGGAATGGACTGATTGGAGTTCTGTCTAACCCGCCGACAAACAATCGTGGATCCAAAAAGCCAAGAGTGGCAAAATCGAAGCGAATTTTGCTTGCTATCGTGCAATACTTCGAACAAACCGCCAGCGAGCAGTAAAATGCGAAGAGATGACGCGCGGGACCACACGCAACACACACGGACATGCGCAAATGCCATTCTTGTCAAACTGAAATTTCTATTGGCCGCGTAAGTTTTTTGCATTTTTCCTATCGCTTAACTTTCATTTCCTTCGGTGAATTTTTTTAATTTTTTGTGTAGCTAACCAGAAAGTCGCGTTTTTTAATATTTCGAAATTTAAAAAAATTCTACAGAGCAGTTTTCTTGGAACAGAAATTTGTCAATCTATAAAAACCCTCTCCTACAACTTACCTGTATTTTTTTATATAATATTCCGTTTAGTATTCCAAACTTACTTGAAAGTTTTTAAAAAATTTCACCGAAGGAAATTTGATAAATTTCATGTTTTGCCTGATTTTTTGGGCATGACTACTATAATTCACACGCTGCTGTTGCCATAGCAATGCGTGTGTGGTTTATGTTGAACTTATGGTTTGGACACATAATAGCTACATTATCAGTTTTTTCTCCAAAAAGAGCTAAATGTTTGACAAACATGAAGATATCTATCGCAATGAAAAGATTATATTTTTCTCCTTGTTTAAACTAGAACTGTAGGGAGCCACCTTAAGTCTTAATTAATTAATGCACTTAACAAATTAGTTTTTTATAGTTATGGAAATGCTTAAACTGTGACACAATTTAACCGGTAGCAAGCAATATTACTTTTTTATTGAAGAATCAAGCCTTAAGTCTCCTAGATACGAAGGTTCCAAAAAATACGAAAAATGGAATTAAGAAATATAGAATTAAAAGGTTTTAGAAAATTGGGCATATAATTAGGAACACACTGAGCTGAATGTTCTTACTGTTGTGGTTGTACATGCCTACATACTTGGATGCGAAAAATATGTGAAAATGGACGAAAAACGTAACAAACTTGAATGAGATGTCATTTCAACGAAACATTTACAGTTGATTTCACGAAACTTTGGCCGCTCCAGTTGCAAGGTTGGTTGGAAATTTGGGAACTATAAACACGAGATCATCAAGTTTATTGGAAACCGGCCAATCAAATTCCGAAGTTTCGCATCAAATTATCGAAATTCGAAGATATTCCCTTCGAGCTATTTTCGAACCAGGTTCGCAAGCAAGTTCGCAAATTGCAAACGATTTGACGGTAAATTTTTAAAAGTAAACTTATTGTATTAAACTTATTATAATTTTCAACCTGAAATTATTATTATTATGATATTATTTATTATTAAATGAATAAGTTTAATACAATAAGTTTATAAGTTTATAAAATTTACCGTCAAAATCGTTTGCAATTTGCGAACTTGCTTGCGAACTTGGTTCGGAATTTCATAACGAATTTCGATAATTTGATGCGAAAATTCCAAATTTGATTGGCCGGTTTCCAATCAACTTGATGATCTCGTGTTTATAGTTCCCAATTTCACAACCAACCTCGCAACTGGAGCGGCCAAAGTTTCGTGAAATCAACTGTAAAGTGCTTGCAACGATATTTCCCAGCATGTTTATTACAATACTTTTGTTTGTGGATACACCACGTAAATTTATTACTGTAAAGCTTTCGATCCGTAACACGCCTGTCAAAAATGCATCCAAAAGCGCCAATATGCGATACGCGGTGGGCAGCGGTTTTCGTTGGAAAAGTATTCAAAACATGCAAGTTACATGAAGTATATGGAGCGAAACTTTCAAAATGGCGGGCGAACAGAGTGGAAAATTTAGGACTTTTGACGTAGTTTTACAAGAAGTTGTTTGCCATAATGCTGGAAATGATGGGAAAAGCGATGGGGCGAGGAAGATAAGGGATGCCTTCTGCACAGTGGCCTTAGAATCGGAGCTGGACTCCGACTGAAAGTCGTTCTGCCGATCTCTCAGTTGGCATATTAATAAAATGGCATGCTGCGGAAATTTTGGCTATCTCCGCAATGCCCTGCATTGTTTCGGCATGCATCGAGATTATGGCTGTCAGCAATAAGTCGTCGACTCAGCGGAAAGCGGAGTATTAAGCCTGCAGCACACGAGAGCTATCTGCTGAGCCAAAAGTTACTCGTGCCTGTTAGCTCAGCTGATAGCTCACCGATCAAACATGTTTGATACGTGAGAAAAGGTTGCATGAGGCAAAAAACTCAGTAAAATGTACGCGCACACGGTGAGCTATCGGCTGAGCTAACAGGCACGAGTAACTTTTTGCTCAGCACATAGCTCTCGTGTGCTGCAGGCTTTAGACATCCATTTCATGGTGAAATATACCGGGATATAAAGATATTCCCTTCGAGCTATTTTCCATGCTGGGATCAGAGATTGGTGATTAACCACTCCTGAGTATTGTGAGCCTTTTTGCTTCCTTGGGAAAAACAAAACTAATTATTTATAAACAGTAAGATTTCTCTTACTTTTATACAGCAATGCTCTAAAATCAGTAAAATGTAAATACAGCAAGTAAAATATTTTTGCATTTCAGAGCATTGTCATTTTAAGCAAGATATGATCACCACCATCTACATATAACTGCAGTATATTTTTACTTTCACCCATCTCAATACACCCTTTAGGTAATTAAATCACAGGTAAATTTAGGTAATTAAATCACCCCTTTGGTCTAGAAGCCACACTCTCATAAAAAAATAAATTCATGAACAAAAGGTTTCCTGGACAAGGAAGGAGTTGTGACATAAATATCAAAAGAGTGTATTCCAAGGAAGACAAATTTTCAAGGAATATCTTGATTTATTTCACTATAAAACAGCATTCTACAATATTGAATGAACTAGGAAATGTTTCTTTTTCTCACCTTCAATATTGATTTCATTTCTCATGACAAACATTTGGCAGAAATTATTTGTAGCATACCACCTGGTGACAGCCATAATCATGTCACATGTTGCAACAGTGCTAAGACACTGAATATCATGACAACAACATGGCTGGGAATATGTTTGAATATATTCATTTCTAAAAACTAGACCCTTACTGCACACATTGGACACAGTTCCTTTTTTGAATTATTTTATTCATTGTTAGTGGGATATAGATAAATATGTAGACCACTGTTTGTTTATGATGCTCCTCTTGCTTGATTGCAGTGGGAATCGAACCCACGACTTTTGGTTTTCTTACCGACTTGACCCCATGCATGTATGGCCCAGTTGGTAGAGCATTGGACTATCAAACCAAAGGTCGCGGGTTCGATTCCCACCGCTGTCTAGCAGCTTCTGCTTGGCCGGTGTGAGTAGCATCAGTACCAGTGTATGCGACACCTTATAATAATACAATGTTCTATCTATCTATCAGGATACTAGCATGTGTATATTTTATTTCTATTAATATTTTTCACACTGAGAACAATAAAATGCTGACATTGCATTATTTGATGATTGTAGTTTGATATCTGAACAGCCAAATCATTCTTGCATTCCCGGGTATATTCCTGCAAAAACATGCAATAATTGTAAACAATAATTATACATATTCTACAATAATTATAAACCCAATGCCCGACCCCATCACTCTGTCTCCCTGTCAGGCGCACAAATCACCATAAATTTGTTGTCCTGGTGCACAAACCCTAAGAATTCAGGGACACCTCAGAAAACCTCATCCCAATAGCATGCTGTTTAGAATTATTTCCTATATTAGACAACCATTCGGATAAATTTTTCTACAAAATTTTAATAATATACCCTTTCAATAATTACGTCACTTGGCCTGGGAGTCTTGCACTCATAAATCGAGACCCAGGGCTCCAAGAGCAAAAAGTATGTGTGACGTAAATATAGAAAGGGTGTATTTACAGGTTACCCTTAAGAATTTGGTTAAAATTCCGGCAATCCCTCAGAAAACCTCATCCCCAATAGCATGCTGTTCAGAATTATTTCCTATTTTAGACAACCCTTCGGATAAATTTTTATCAAAAAATTTGATAATACATCCTTTCAATAATTACGTCATTTGGCCTGGGCGCCTTGCACTCATGAATCATGATCTGGGACTCCAAGAGCAAAAAGTGTGCGTGACGTAATAATCGAAAGGGTGTATTTACAGGATACCCTGAAGAATTTTGTTAAATTGAGGCAATCCCTTGGAAAACATCATCTCCAATACCATGCTGCTCAGAATTATTTCCTATTTAGACAACCCTTCGGATGAATTTTATCCAAAATTTTAATAATACACCCTTTCAGTAATTACGTCATTTGGCCCGGGGCCTTGCACTCATGAATCATGATCTGGGGCTCCAAGAGCAAAAAGTATGTGTTACGTAATCATCGAAAGGGTGTATTTACAGGTTACCCTGACAAATTACGTTAAAATTCAGGCGACCCCTCAGAAAACCTCATCCATAGGGGTGTGTGTATATAAAATGAATGGTCCATTAGGTGAAACAATCAAATATTGAATTGTCAGTCAAATTTACTGTCTTTACTTGTCAGTTGTCAAGGTGAAAATGTTGGGTATTAATATCAAAAATGCTTTTGAAAGATTATTCATGCAGTAAACAATAAACATAAAAAATACATTCAACGAAGGGATCTTTGACTCACTGTCCAAGTGGTTAAACATTAACCTAGCAGCTGAGCCGATCGATCATGTTGAAAAAATATGTATAAATACTATGATTTGACTATACCTAGAGGCATCGATTTGTTAAAATTTTGTGCTAAATAAACTACCAAAACAATTAAAAGGCACATCTTACCCTTTTATCCAATCTTTTTAACTTCTTAGCCGTTGCTCTACCCTGCTTCGTCTTGTTATCTATGGCTATTGAGCTTAACATTTGCTGTCCCATTCGCTCCCGACAATGAAGCGCTTGTATTGTGTTGCTCTTTTCCACGGCATTTTTACAATTTCATTGCACAATTATCAAAAAACAAAAAACATACGATTGTAAATGGACACTTTATCTTTCAAATCACACAATAACGAAAAAAATCAGAGCATAAACAAAAAAGATATAACTAGCCGAAATTTGTGTATTTTAGCGACTTCCTTTGAAACTTCGTAACTAGCGCGAATGCTCGGAAGAAGACCCAGCAAACTAGAATAATAATAAAGTAACCATGGCAATAATTGGGATCAAAATAATCCACAGAATCTCCTCTTTCACACTCGTATATACCTATATATTCTTACACATCCTACAAAGTACCAGAAGCAAGAGAAAAAGCGCGATTTTCAAAATTAGAATTAGTTACCAGTCTTACATTTTTTCCGCTCGGTAATTAGAAAAATAGTGGACACTTCTAATTGGCGCTTTTGGATGCATTTTTGACAGGCGTGTAAGCACGGGTCTTCATCAGTGCTAATAATATGTCATATTATCCACAAACAAAACTATAATTATATGTTTTATTGCCATGCAAACATTATGTTTTATCGCCATGCAAACGTAAAAAGAACTTATGTTTTATTATATACATTGGAGATAAAATTCAAAATGAGAACATAAGAACCCTCTGACTTCAGCTTACATTGTTCTTAAGATATTTAAAAATGTTGGATATGAGAATTATTCTTTACTACGACGTCACATAGCATGACTTTGATAGCCCATAAAGATAGATTGGCAAAGTATCTTACGTTATTTTGAAATTTTTTACAATATAATCATAAAAAATACTGTATTGAAGGACTCAACTAGGCTTGACTTTTCATTCCACTTTTGCCCATAATGGCCTCGTTTCCATGTTTCCTGCACCGCAAAGCGAGAAAAATAACAGCATGATAAAAATAATGGCAATATAATAAAGCCTGAAGAGCAAATATAGAGACAAAAACAAATAAGTAATTCCCACTATTTCTTTGAGATACTTTGAACAAATATGATTGCTTATGCACTCTAAAAATCATTTTCCTAAAGGGTTTAATTTTCTCAAGTAAGGCTCGCATAAATAAGCTACATGTACCCAAAATAATCTATTTCATAATTTGCCTAAAAGTTTTCAGCACATATAAGCTTTCGAGAACAATGTATAGTCAGCCATATGCTTGCTTTTCAAAACAAAAATACCGCTGAGAGCTGTTTTGACTCGGGAAGGAACACAATTTATTTGGGACGTGACTGGCAGTTCTCTTTATACACATAACCAATTAGATTTTGTATAGCTAGTTATGGAAATGCTTAAACTGTCACAATTTAACTGTTAGCACGCAATATGACTTTTTCATTCAAGAACCAGCCTTAAGAGTCCTAGATATGAAGGTTACAAAACATACGACTGAAAGAGGAATTAAGAAATAAAGAATTAAAAGCTTTTAGAAAACTGGGCATATAACTGGGCTGAATGTTCTTATTATTGCATAATTTAGCAGACATATTGTGATGTTCTAAATTATCCAACCAAAATGCAGTTGAGTTTTACGCATGCGCTGTGCGAGGGTTCCGGCTACTTAGTATTTATACCTTGATGAACTAACATTCTAGATCTGTTTTAGCCTGAATGTTTGGTTTTATATTATTATATTATTACTTTTTCCCATGAACTATTTTCTCAAAATCTGTCGCGTTTCATTCATATTGGGTGTGTATTCACTGAAATGAAATGTACAAAACAAAGTTTAATTGGTGTGCATCCGTGTTTATTCACCAGAAATGAAATATACAAAATAAAGTGCCATCGGATGCATTTTTCAGTGTTAATTCACCGGATATGAAATGTACAAAACCAAGCTACCGTTGTTTGCATCTAAGGAGAAACACGTTGGAAGAAAACATTATTGATTCCTACACAAGGATTTTGATCGGTCAAAAATCTTTCCCAATTTACGTTTAACGGACAAAACATTTTTTCTGGCTAACACCCTCCAACAACAACAAGTATTTACCTGTGCTCTGATGAGAGCATTCCCTTCACAGGCATTTCCCTGTCACCACTGGTCAGATCAAGAACAAATATCTCCAACGCTGCAGAAGTGCTTTATAACAGAAAACAAACAGCATATTTACAAAGAACTTTATTTACCATTGAAACTTTATTTACCATTCAGCATTAGCAAAGAACTTTACAGACCTGTCAAGGTTCCCGCATTTCGTGTGAAAGTTACGCATTCTGCTTTTATTCCCGCTGTCCTGCATGCATAACTAAAATGATCCTAAAGTTACGCATTTTTACCATTATATGACGCTATCCCACTTTTTGTACAATATATACTCACTGACAACGTCGCGTGCAAACGTAGAATTAAAGTCACCTTGTTCTGGGTGGCATCTCAGTTCAAGTGGCATGAAATTTTCCATATGGAGGTTTCTCCTTACGGAAACGCCGGGCTTTAGGTTCAGAAATGAGCTTGATAGTTCTATGGCAATTACGTATTGTTACGCGGACATTTCAAAATCCAGATTAACAAAACAAAGGTTTCAATTGATGAGTGTTCCAACTATGTTTTAACTGATAGTGTTAGGAAAGCATTAAGAACAGTTAAACAAGCTTGCGTGACTGCATGCCTATACTTTCATACACACTCTGATGATCATTTTAAAATGTTGATCGATTTTTAAAAATTTGCGATTGACAGGATATGCGACAAATAACATTTCAAGTAACCACATAATCATTTTTCTACAAAGGCGTGGGCAAACGAGAACTTTAAATTCTACGTTCGCGAATCTTTACTTTTTAATTTCTACCTGACAAATTGGATTGCCTTTGTAATTTATACATAACCGTTATACATTTTGAAAACTTTGTAGTTTTATACACGATCCTTATGAGTCTTAAAATGGGGAGGAGTTAGACCCAAATTTTCCCGAAATCCCACTTCCCAGCATTTATAAGCCAAAATTTGACCATTATCACGGTCCTAAATGTGAAAGAAAGTCCGTGAGCAGGTGGGTCATCTATATGATGGCTTTTAAAACGCAATTCTGCTTGTTCAATTGCTCTCTTTAGAACTAGTTTTGCCCAGGAGAATGTAAATTATTGACTTGCGATAGCAGAAAAACCCTTTGGCCTTTTTGACAAGAATTAGCCCAGTTATTAATGAATGGTAATATATATTTGTATCAAAGTTTATCGAAAGCCTACACAAGTAACATAGGCTAATTCTCGGTGCACAGATGTCCAAGGCAAATTATATAGAAATTAAATCATAATAATTAATTGTTAATTATTTTAAAATCATACTAATCAATTATTTATTTTATTTTAATCATTCTAATTATTACAATCCGAACTTTGTCAAGATGTTGCTGGAATGTCGGCAGGATTGTCAATACAGTTACTCTAATCTTGTTTGGTAACCGCTGATTCGAACTTCAAGGGACCCGATGAATGTGCACTTCCTAACTACATAAAAAAATTGGAATTCCTATTACCAAATGCGTATAATACATGTAGATTGCAATTGACAGTTGTCTTGTATAATATACAGCTGATTCCAATCACTGATTCCATCCTTCATCATGGCTGTTACACAATCTCCATGAAGAGGAACCCATAAAATGGACTGTGTAAAAGTTGAAATAGAACTTTACTCCAAGAGTAATGTGCTGCTTTTCTTTTCGTTGTTACGTATAAACTAGGCATAATACAGGAACATTTTTAATAACAAACCAGAAAATATTAAATATAACTTTATAAATTCCAAAATTTGAAAAATAAAATTTTGAAACTCTCTCGCTCAGTCCCAAGCGTCGTATGTCGCTGGAAGCTGCCAACCTTTGAATGTTCATATCTTGAGTTTGAGCATGTTATAAAGATTTTTAATGATTTGCATTATTCCGACCGTAGAAATGTATTGTCTTTAAGCTGTTTTGATGCAGGTTTATTAGCATACCATAACCAGTTGTCATACCTACGGTTTCGCAACGGTGTATATAAACAATATATATTTCACATGAAAAATTGATAGAGATAATATACACTTAAGTTTTGGTTCCGAGGGAAATACTGAATTTTGTTTTCCTAAGAGTAGAAATGTTTGTGTTAGGGGGAACAAAAAGACAGTAAGTGATTTGTTAATTATTGAACAACGAAAGAAAAATCAACAACATTCCTAACACAATTTTATTTCATGACAGTAGTATAAACGAGGTAATTTAAGAACTGTATAATCATTGTGCCGTATTTTCCTTCTTTTTCACAGTAAGACTTTATTTTACAAAAACTTGGAAAATCTTAGTTTACTAGCTTGCGAATCGTGCTGCCAGTTTATTAATTCATCTATGTACGTAGCCGGTCCGGGTCAGTGCAGGTAATAACATTCCTTTTGTCGCCCGGCGTAATGCATTATATTTATCTAAACCCACGTGACCCCAAATCAGCCAATCACGTTTATTGTTCAACCTAGCTCTATATATCAACACAGAATATACATGCGTTCCAATAAATCGTCCAATAGAAATGCAGCCATGTCTTGCGAATGCGTTAGGCGAGAGGGCGTGGCCATATATTATTTGCACTTTTAGTGAAGTACCTCTCTAAATTTTAGAGCCGTTGAGAATATCGTGAACATTTTTCGCGCAACGATGTTTACTGTACGCGTTCTGGTGTTCTTCCTGCTGCTTGGTCTGGCCACATCTGAGGAAAACATTTACGTAGATTTTGAGAGTAATCCCGATCACCCATTTCATGTGATACGTCGGGGTAAGTCTGGTTTTATTCTCTTTATGCTATATTGTAAGGTTGTATCGCGAGTGAAAAACACCTTTGAAAGTTTTAAAATGAGAGAAGTCGTTTGTAAGACAGTTTTATTGATTACGATATTCAATTAAGTGTTTCCAAAAGAACAATATACATGCACTTTAATAAGTCTCAGTTTAGTAAGTTTAATTCGGGGCTGTTTTTACTTACAGAGAGTGCATGTTGGTCAATAATACATGCCTAATCTCTTCTTAATTCGCGTAGTATTAGAATTACAGTAGACTAATGATGCATGGAATTAAAACAGACCGAAATACAATACACACAAAAATGTTTCCGTTGAGGCATGTGCGAAAAATAATTCCTGTGTAAACATTTTCCACTTTGCATATGACCAAACCCTAATAGTTACAAAAAGAAATCAGAAATTGCTCCATATCTTTGACTTGAATCTATCGTTGTTACAACTTTGTCGTACTAATTTTTACTCAGTGACTTTTCGAATTTAATAACTTGTCGGGGAAAGATTACAGAAATCATATCTATATATCGACTTTAGATTGCGCGAAATTAATTCGCACAAATGTGAGGCACCTGAGCAAACGTATATGTGCGACGCGAATTTAAATGCAAATCAAGGTGTATAGCTTGGACACACAGTTGTCGAAGAAATGAATTATACTTGGAAATGCGTTCACAAAAGACGTTCTATGTTTCTTGAATATCACAGCGCTAAATCGCCTACAGCGTGTCAAATATCTTACTTTCAGTATACGCTGGTAACATATATAATTTGGAAGGCAATTGGGACGAAATAACGCCTATAACGATGCATGTTGTACGAATGATTTATAAAATATACCAATAATCTAATACAGCTTATCCGTTTCTTCCTAATTAACCTAGCGGTCAGGGTCGCAGGAGTGCCCGGCTATATCCATTTGACCACGGAATTTTTTTAGGATTGATCAATTGTAATAATGGCAACTAAAGAATATTTGAAAAAAAGTAGCGGCAAATACAGGTTGTTTTGTATGGCAAACTAGTAACAACATATGTCCGTTTAGCCATTAAGTTAGGATTTGCATTTTATTTTGAAAAACTACCTGTTCACACTATTTTGTTGACACTTATAATTGTAATAAAGTTCCGAGGAACCGGCGGTGAGTACGCCGTGTATTATTTATAGTCGTGAGCATGATTCCATTAAATACTAGAAAGGATACGCTGAAAAAGTTTTAATTGCTACAGTAACTGTTATATAATATAGCTTAAATGATTTTTAACGTATGTAGATCTCGAGGAATTGAATTTGATTCAATTACTACCTATTCATTAACACTTTTATATCAAAAATGGAAAAAACATAGGACAAAATGGGAATGAAATAACCACTTATGAAAACCAAAAAATATTTGTACAATGCATTTCCATGCGTTATCTCGGATAACCATATATACGCGTTAACGCCTAGTAATTCTACTCATTATGGTATTTTGTTGATAAAGCAACGCGTTACCACGCGTTACCGTCAAGTTTTTAATAAAATGTATATAGTAGTTTTTTTAAATAAAAGATGGTAACGCGTGGTAATTTAAGAGTAATAATTATTTAATTATATATATTTAATATTTCTTCAATATCTGCTGAACAAATCCTAAAAATGCGTAGTTTGAACATGTCAAAGTGTTGAATTAAAGATCTCGGGATATATATCGTGCAACGAAATCATAAAACCGTGCATGTGAGTTTTGTCAACATACTAATACAAATATGTGTTATATGTCGACACATTTGATCAGTCACAATTTGCATATAAAACGTCGTTAAATATCGCAAGAAAGAAAGAAACTAAGGGGCTGTTTATATAGAAGCCGGGCTGGCCTGCTTAGCAAGACGATGTCGCTGTGTTGTTATTTTTACAGTTAAAATTACCGTGAGTTTATATGGACAAACGGACTCATGGCCCAGTTTCGGTTGCCAACATCTCGCTTGAAAGAGGCGAGAATAAGCTTAGACCTCATTATAACGCAAATGCATGAGCACAATGATAAACAAGTGGAGCGCTTTGATGCTTGTGTTGTAGTGAGGACCACTTCATAGAAACACTCACAAGCGGGCTGGCTCAGGTTGCGAGGATGAAAGTTCAAAGATGCCGTCGCATAACACCTGTCATTACTGGTCATTTTGACATTTCTTTACAATCTAATCATTAAAAATACTGCATTCAAGGACTCTACTAGGCTTGACTCTTTCCATGTTTCCTGCACCACGAAGCGAGAAAAATAAGCGCATGACGACAAACAAATTAAGCCATTTAGGCAAGAGTAAAGAGCAAATATTTACAAAACCAAACAAGTAATTCCCGGTAGTTGTTTGAGATATTTGATCAAATTATATTTATCTATGCACTCTAAAAATCATTTTCATAAACTGTTTAATTTTCTTAAGTAAGGCTCACATAATTAAATAAGGTACATGCACCCAAAATAGTGTATTTCATAATTTGCTTAAATGTTTTTGACACAAATCATCTTTCGAGAACAACATATAGTCAGCCATATGCTTGCCTTTCAAGACAAGAGCTGGTATGACTCGCGAAGCAAACACAATTCGTTTGAGACGTGACGCCACTTCTGTTTAATACACTTCACAAAGTAGTTTTTATAGTTATGGACATGCTGTCACACAAACTGTCACACAATTTAACTGCTAGCACGCAATATGACTTTTTCATTCAAGAAACAAGCCTTAAGTCTCCTAGATGTGAAGGTTACAAAAAATACGAAAAGAGGGATCAAGAAATGAAGAATTAAATTTGATCAAATTATGATTACCTGTTCACTCTAAAAATCATTTTCATAAAATGTTTAATGACGCATAAATAAGCTACGTGTACCCAAAGTAATCTATTTCATAATTTGCCTAAATGTTTTGTTTCGAAACCAATGTATAGTCAGCCGTATGTTTGCATTTCAAAACAAAAATGCGTCTGAGAGCGGTTTAGACTCAGGAAGCAAACATAATTCGTTTGAGACGTGACGCCACTTCTCTTAATACACTATACTTATAGTTATGCAAATGCTTAACCTAGCACGCAATATGACTTTTTCATTCAAGAAACAAGCCTTAAGTCTCCTAGATGTGAAGTTTACAAAAAATACGAAAAGAGGAATTAAGAAATAAAGAATTAAAAGCTTTTAGAAAACTGGGCATATATATAACTGCGCTGAATGTTCTTACTGTTGCATAATTTACAGACCCCATGTGATGTTCTAAATTATCCAATCAAAATGCAATTGCGTTTTGCGCATGGGCTGCGCGAGGGTTTGCGGCTACTTAGTATTTATATCTTGGTGAACTAACTCAGTTTAACATTCAGGCTAAAACAGATCTAGAGGACGCAATTAAAGATATTTGCGCTACAAGTTTTGGTGTCCTTTATGTTACTTGGTCTTGCCGCATCCACGAATAATATTTACATTGACACAAGAAGACGAGATTAGTCCTGTTCTACGACGTGGTAAGTCTATTTTATACTTCTCTTTTTCCTTCGTTCTTTAATGGGTGATTCCAGCTGTGGACGAAATTTTGATCTAGGCAAGAAGAACTAAATCCAACACCGCACCTAGACAGAGCATCTTAAAATGAGTGAAATTGCAAAGTTTGGTTACGAAATGTTGTTAAATGAGGAAAATATTATAGCCCTGTGAAGTTCGCAAATTTTGTATATATTTGTATTGCACGCGGTAAATATATTTATATTTTCTTCATTTTACAACATTTCGCAACCAATCTTTGTAATTTTACTCATTCTAAGACGCTCATTGTAGATGTGGTGTTGGATTTCGTTCTTGTCTAGATCAAAATTTCGTCTACAGCTGGAATCACCCATTGTCATTACAGTATTACTTGTGATCCATGGCCACTTTTCCGATAATTCTCCGATCCAAGTTGATCTCTTCAATTTTTTACTATCTACATGCTCAAATTATGCTATACCGTTAATTTCACGATGTGTAGAAATTCAGTGCGCGAGTTCCGGCGTTTTGAATTTACAAAATGACATATTCCAGTCAATTAATATTTGAAAAACAACATTTTCAAAAACGCCCTCAATCGCGCGCTGAATCTTGAAACATCGAAAAATTTCAAATTGGAGGTCCATTTTTGCCAAATATGAAAAACATATCGATAACGCGAACTCAGATCGGAAAATACGCAGTCAATTTTCATTGGTTTTATCAAACGCGGGCCGGTTGTTTACCGTTATATCCGTGTCACGGATAAAACGTCTGAGACGAATTCAATTCGTCTGAATTAAACTCGACGATAGTAAATGATTTAATTCGTAATTTAAAAGCCATGTTATAGACAAGGCAATTTCTGCCCATTCAATTTGCAACGAATTTCTGATACAGCATCATTACGCATTTCAAATTCAATTTGTGTTCATATGAGAAACGATGGCGCCCGGCTTCGTGAGATCTCATTTTGTTCTAGGTGGCTTCTCAGTTCAAGTGGCATACAATTTTCCATATGAAGGCTTTATCCCACCTCACCAGGATGGACATTTTTTACCGATTTTGATCTACCGTAAACCTCCGACTATAAGCCATGGGCTTATATTATTTCGTGAGCGATTTTTGATGGGCTTATACAAGGGTGTGCTTATATACGGGGGGCGTATACATCGACGATCTTTTGTGTTCGTGTAATAGTTATAAACAAGTGTTAAGCATAGTAAAAATAGTGATCAATAGTGGTAATAGTGATAAACAATAGTGATAAACAAGTGGGCTTATATTCGGGTGGGCTTATATTCGGGGCTTATATTTGGAATGAGGTGAGCGTTAGTACAAGTGGTGGACTTATACACGGGGAGGGGGCTTATATTCGTATAATATTGTGTTGAACGGCGAAAATCGTGCGCAAACAAAAAATGTTAATAGTCCTAAACAGATGCTATTTTAAAGCCTCAGCACGCGTGCGCTTCGCAGGGTAATCGTAAAGGTCCATACAGACCGAACGCGGTTCGACAACGCGACGCGAATTTTCAGTTTTTAAAAAGAATAAAAACCGTTAACGACGGATAAAAATTTTACAAGATATGCAGATCAAATAGCTAAAATTGCTTAAGTGATTCCGAATATTTGAAAAACATTGAAAAATATTGAAGCTAAATGTCATTGAAAATTGAAAATTCGCGTCGCGTTGTCAAATCGCGTCCGGTCTGTATGGGCCTTAAGTTTGGTCTTTCATTTCGCCGCACATGTCATGGTTAATAGAAATATAATTATCTTTTTATTGACTATATGTACACACTGAGTACTTTGTCACGCCTCCGTGAGCAGATGGTTCATCTATATGATTGCTCTTTAAAACGCAATTCTGCTTGTTCAATTGCTCTCTTTAGAACTAGTTTTGCCGTGGAGAAGGTAAATTATTGACTTGCAACAGCAGAAACACCCTTTAAATCATAAATAGATTTAAAATAGATTTAATTGATTCTAATTATTGCAATCTGTAGTTTCTGAACTTTGGTCTAGATATGAATATTTTATAATTTCTATATAATTTGCCTTGGACATCTGTGCACCGAGAAGCCTATGTTACTTGTGTAAGCTTTCGATAAACTTTGATAGAAATACATATTACCATTAATAACTCGGCTAATTCTTGTCAAAAAGGCCAAAGCCAAAGCTGGCACAAAGGGTGTTTCTGCTATTTCAAGGCAATAATTTACATTCTCCTCGGTAAAACTAGTTTTAAAGAGAGCAATTGAACAAGCATAATTGCGTTTTTAAAGCCATCATATATAGATATAGATGAACCACCTGTCATGGATTTTCTTTCACATTTAGGACTGCATGGGATTTGGCTTTAGGATAGCTGAGGCCGGTTGTATAAAAAGTTAACTATAGAACGTTAGTGGAAACGTCATCCAATAAGAAGCGCGTATATTTGAGAGTTAAAGGGATACGGCAATATATTTTTTATTTTTTCATTTGGAAGAACTTTTAAATTATATGTTAATCTCTTTTACCGATCAGCGACTTTCAGCGAGTTTCCCGCCATCTTGGATTACGGCGGATATGCATGTGACATCATAAGCAGGGTAACGCAAGAATTTTATCCATAGAGCAATTGGTTATTATGAGTCTAAAATCATATACTTCAGTAACTATTTGAAATAAAAAACGGTCTGACGACTTTTCAAACAAAACTTAATGTTATTTGGTCATTTAGATGTAGTTTTATATGGCTGACCCTGCGTATGACGTCACTAAAATCACCAATAATGAGATAAAAATTAATCCAAGATGGCGGACAGCAAATTATTTTAAGTCAAAATATTTCAAGAAATAATAAAGTTACCCAAAATCGGTAAAGGAGATTAACATATAATTTTAAAAGTTCTTTAAAATGAAATAATAAAACAATATATTCCCGTGTCCCTTTAATGACTATTTAATTTTAATTAAGGCGACCAAAGACTACTACCATATTCCAGCTTGGGTCGTACAAGAGCACAATATATATTTTTTTCTAGTTTGTATATTTTTTTTTTTTTTTTTTTTTAAATTTTCCCCATGTACAATAAATTTATGTGTAGTATATTTACAATAATTGTAGAGTGCGGGCTAGAGACCTACTAGAAATCTTAGTAGACTTTTTATTTAGGTCTCTAGTTATGCTAGTTTGTATTGTGCTATGTAATAAATTATTTACAGTCAATCACAATATTAAAGGAATATATATATATTTACAAGAGAGAAAAAGAAGAGAAATTGTTCTTATTATAGAAGTGAATATTTACAAGAGAGAAAAAGAAGAGAAATTGTTCTTATTATAGAAGTGAATACCAATGTTGAAGATACATTTGGGTTCTTATAAGAATTAGACTACAATGTACTATTAAATTTGTCATATAGCAGAATGTTTTATAGCATATCTTATACATTGTATAGTAAAAAATATTGTTTAATTTGCTTTTTGAAGGTGCTGTAGAAATTTATATCTATAAATTTTGTTTCTAATGAATTCCATACGTCAACTCCTTTATTTGAGAGAGTGTGTTCTACATACTTTGTTCTTTTATAACATTTGTGAAGTTTTGATGCATTTCTCGTGTTATATTGATGAATTTGGTTGTTTGTCACAAAATAATCTTTAAAAAATTCTGGTAAATTATTAAGATGGTGGTATCGAAACATAAATAAAGCAGTTAAATAGTCATTGATTTTGAAGATGTTGAGGATATTTAAATCTTTGAAAATTGGTTCACTGTGATCAAAGTAAGATTTGAATGCCATTAAACGCACTATTTTTTTTTGTATATTCATTATTTTTTGAATTCTGTTTTTGTAAGTATTACCCCATGTTAGGTTGCCGTAAATCAAGTATGGATAGACTAATGCATAGTATATCAGTTTTACAGTATTTCGGTTCACGAAATGTCGTATTTTAGCTATTATACCAGCAGCTCTAATTAATTTCTTTGCTACCTTAGCTAT
>CACRXK020009858.1:0-18512 GCA_902702795.2 Paramuricea clavata
TGTCGGGCTGGCTACGCCACTGACATGTGGACTTACAGCAGCTCTGTTCTCCCTGAAATAATAATGTAGAGCAATTGAATTGCACTAAATATACTGGAGTTCTTAGTTCTTACAGTACATTATCACTTCAGTATAGTGCAATATTGTAAGTCTTATGATCATAATTCTAAAATCACACTCATAAAATAAAAGATCACAATCACCTCGTAGCCAATTCCATGACGGAATTTCCATTTGACAGACAGCTTGATTGGATTATTTCACCCAAAATCTTACCATATTTGATTGAGGAAGGACTATATCATTGATTAGCAGGACCATGATTGATGTGTCACACTTAGTAATGAGTGTGAGGAAGCTTTTAGAATACAAGCATTAGATGTACAGTATTAACATAATGAGTGGCAGCACTTTCCCCCTGACAAGTAAAATCATCTGGCGTTAGACAGAGTAAAATGATATAGTGTTAGACAAGGTAACATAATAAAGTATGGCGCATATGGGTGCATTGCCACTTGATTAACCCATTGAGTGGCAGCACTCTCCCCCTGATGAGTAAAATAATAAGATACTGTAGGGTGGCATCTGGGCACATTGCCACTTAAAGGGTTAATACCTGTTAATTGGGTTAACTGTATATTACAAATCTCTATTTAAAATGATCCTGTAAAAGCAAATTATTCAATGATACATTGCATTGTCAAATAATAGTTCCACTTTTATTTCTGTTTCTATGCCGTTTTGAAGCCCATATACTGGCCATCTTCTGCAGGATAAACCTGTCTTATTACTAGGACCACTCATGATGGCCATACTCTTCTATTTCCACGCCCAAGTTTTTATATCGCCAAAGTATGTACTGGCGATAGGCTGCTTTTCTAAAACTGTTCATGGAGTAGTCTATTTCGTCTGCTCTTATGTCACATCTGGCCCTTATAGCCATGATTAAAACCTCCCTATCAGTACATACATTCCTGAATGTCACAAAGGATGTCACACATGTAATTTTGCCACAACATTTGTTCTCTTCTTCACTTGTCATGGGTTGACAAATTCCACAAACACACCAACATGGCTTTGTAGGAGGCAACTCTGGCACAGTACCACCAAAATCCAACAACTTTTTGGCATAGTCCATACTTCCACTACCATTTGAAAGGAGTTCTAGTAGGATCACGTTTTTCTGTTCTCCTGTCAAGATTGATATAAATTCCTGCAACAAGATATGATTTGACAAAGATTGATTGGCACAATAACATACTGTACTTGCATAATTATAAATATTCAGACCTCTTCACACAGTATTAAAAATCTGACAATATTAGCCTCAAAAGTGTAAATATTAATTTGCTTCATCTAATGTAATAGTATATAATATTAAACAGTCCAGCATTTAGCAATAAAACGCTATGAAAAAGAAAGATGATATTTTATGACTTTTACAAAGCCAACAAATATGTCTTATGTCAAGCATTGTAGCTTTGCTAATTGCTATGAATATTCAAATTACTTTGAATGGCAGCGCAACCGTGTTCAGGCTAACTTTTCAGCCTGCCCAGTGTGGATATACACTGAGAATGATATCAAAACATTGTTTTGAATTGTTCGATATAAATGCCAGACTGTTGTAATGTTATTATAAGTTGGTGACATTGTATAGTCAGTAAAACGTAACATAAATATACAGTGGTCTCACCGAAATTTCTTGCTTTGACTCTTCTACAGCAATACGATGGCGTTCGAATGCATTTAACCCGGCATTGGAAACTGCTGCTTTGTTTGCAACATCCAATCTATTTTTACACGCAGATTTTGCGGTTCCGCAGGAACACTTCTCTGAGCAAAACAAAGCATCATCTCTGCAGGGACAACCTCGCTGCTTTTTCCCACTCTTTCGGCTACAGGTATTCTTACACTGACAAAACTAAGAAAATTAATGTACACGATTACAAAGATGAAAGAAAATTGTCTTAGAATATATCATGCATAACGATAAAAATTGTGAGCAACAGAGCAAGTAATCACCTGCGTTCGTTCAGAAAGGATAGGCATCTGAGCAGTCGACGTCAACGGTCCTTCCAAAGGCAGGGAACGGCGTACTGGCGAACCATAATAATTAGGATCATCTTCAGGATCATAAATCTCGTGTGCCAAGTCAGAATCACTATCCAAATCCGACATTTTAAAAACGAATAAGGTAAAAGAATTCTACAAACCTCGTGTGCGTCTGCTGCCCGCATGCATATTGATTAGCTACAGCCGAATGTAAACATAAAACGTTAACACAAGCGCGCAAGGGATCGCGGGCATGATACTCACTCTTTAAGTTATAGAAGTTCTTTTCCGGGGTTTATTGTGCGCAAGTCTTTCAAATTTCTCTTGATAAGCGCTGGGGCACCTGCGACTATAGGTTGCACACAGTTTCCATTTTGATGCCTATACGTCGTAGGACACAAAATGGAATATTTCACTTTCACTTTCACAAACTCAAGTTTCCAGGAGGGAGAAACGTGCAACAGGTTTGATACTTCAAATTTGCATAATAACGATGAATATGTTGAAGCGATTAATGACTTCAAGCTTCAAATTCAACAGCTTAAGGGTGTTATGGAACAAAACAAAACTGCCATAGCTAATCTTGGAACCGTATATCAATCCTCATCGAATGATACTGCATATCTTGAACTACACACGCTTAGAAAAGAATAAGTACTTGTAAATCGTTGAATGGAAAGCAAAAAATCGTCAGCTAAAACAGCTTCTAGATAACTTCCTGCTTTATTTTGAATGTAAATGCAATGAGCTTTGTTTCTGCCCGCGATTTTTTGGTCAGCGACGACAAATTTCCCACCTGTTATTATCACACCTATTTTGAACAAAATGCTAATAATTAAAAAATACCTGGAAAGGAATTAATATACTAATTAATCGAAATAAAAAGAATATTAAACAGATCACAGTTTTGAAAAAAACAAACAATGTTGGGATATCATATAATACATCCGAAATTCCTGATATTATGAATAATCATTTTGCAACTATAGGAAATAATTTGTCCTCTAAAATTCCGCAATCATCAACTTCCTTTACAAATTATTTACCCCGTTTCGCCCACTCAGGTTCTTTTGTTTTCGAACCAGTTCTACCAACCGAAATTGAATTAGAAATTATATCTATCCCTCTTAATAAGGCTACAGGGCTGTATAGCTGTCCTACTCGAATGCTTAAATTCATTCGATGCCTCATATCGACTCCGCTATCTCAGCAAGTCAATATGTCAGTCGAGCAAGGTATTTATTTTTCTAAATTGAAACATGCTAAAGTATAGTCCCGATTCATAAATACGATGATTAAACTGACTCGAATAATTATAGACCTATTTCTCTTTTGTCTGTGTTTAACAGAATCTTTGAAAAAACAATGTATCGTCGGTTAAAATGTTTTTTCGACAAATATGATATATTGTATGATTCACAATTATATGGTTTCCGATATATTAGATCAACACAGTATGCCACAGTAGACATAGTGAATGAAATTCCGTCAAATATGGAGAAACGTTTATTTACCTGTGGTATATTTATTGACTAAAGCATTCGATACGATAAATCACAATATCTTGTTAAATAAACTCAAACACTATGGAGTGAGGGGCATCGTCAATGATTGGTTCTCTTCATATCTTACAAATAGAGTTCAAGCTACTCGAATTGGATCCTTTATCTCGGAAAAGCTACAACCTTATGCCGTGTACCTCAAGGTTCAGTCCTTGAAACTCTGCTCTTTCTAATATACGTAAATGATATTTATATGTCCTCGGATAAATTAAATTTTTATTTGTTTCCAGATGATATATCAATTTGTTATATGCTGACAAATCATTAAAATCATTAGAATCAGTTGTTAATAGTGAACTAGTAAAAGTATACAACTGGCTGACAGCAAATAAGTTGACATTAAACGTTAAGAAATCTAATTACGTTATCTTTCGTCCATATAAAAAATAATAGATTATCTAGTTGACATAAAAATTATGATCATAATACCAAGTCATTTATTTCCTTGGAATTAAAAGATTATGTAAATTGTCTTGGTATTATTATTGATTCAAAACTAACTTGGAAACCCCACATTGATTATATAGCTTTAAAGATTAGTAAAGTTATTGGTATCATTAGTAGATTAAGGCATTTTGTACCGACAAACACATTAATATTTATAGATTATTGATTTCCCCTTGCTTACAATTTGGCATTGCTTTATGGGGACAGGCTGCCAATATTCACATGGATAAACTCCTGAAGTTACAAAAACGTGTTCTTCGTTTAATATACTTTAGTGACTAAAAGACTCACGCCGTTCCTTTACTTATTCACTCAACCAACTTGTCAGTAAATATGATCTTAATTCTTAAATCTATCATGGACATAATGCACGACGTGTACAATAACGTTACTCCTTCAAAAATATCTAATCTATTTACATTTACCAGTGAAATCCATACTTGTAACACAAGATCCATTTCATCAGAAATGTATCATGTCAAATATTCAAGAACAAACCAGCGACGATGTTCCTTTTCCCGTATTGGAGTGAAAGTTTGGAATTGCATTCCACTCAAAATACGTAAATTATCAAAATAATTTTAAAAAAGAAATGAAAAGTAGCTTACGCGATATATTTTGCGAAGAGGATTCATATCTTGATACGCCCTCAATTATTAAAAAAATTAAACAAACAGCAAAAATAAAAATTCAGTTTTCAACTGAGAATCTTTATTATTAACAAATGGTTTTGGTATACGGCTTTTCATTTGATTGGGATTTTTATTTGATACTAACATTTCTTCAATGACAAATTTTCAAGATATAATTATCACATTTAAGTTATTCCATAATCTTCACTAACCGCCCAGGATATCTTTTCCTATCTGCGGTTTAGTATAATCCAAAAATTATTTTCTTTAATTGCGATAATTTCCTTTTTTTACTTTATTTTTAAATTTTACTTTATACATTGTTGTAAAAGATCATTATTTATTATTCAAATTTAAATTATTACCTTGTTATATTCATAAATTTCTAGTCAATTGTGTATTTGTGTGTAACTAACAAAGGCGTGTAAAGTGTAATTTTGCAATTTGTAAATAAAGTTTTCAGTTATCAGTCGGTTCAGTTATTTAATTTAGCATTATTAAGTTCGTATTTTCCCACTGGTCCTTAAATTAACCGGCATGTTTTACGTTTTCTGATTTTCTGGGAGATTGGCCGTGGCTGTTGGTGGCCCTTAGTTTTTGAACTAACTCCACCTAATGCATGAGCGTTATTACGCCACTGGTGAGTGCGCATACTTTTTTACAGTTAAACTGGGGCAACCAAATACTTTGTAGCACTTTATACAAATGTTTGCTGAAAGTATTGCTAGATCGAAAGTGCATATCAATAGCGGTATAGTGACACGAATGCGTTTTACAACATTATACGAGTATGTAGCATGTACCATAACGTCTAGTTTTGGTAACTTGGGTTTTGGTTGACTATTAGCGCAAATGGTAAGCTTGCAAAATCCTTATTTTTGACAAAATCAAACGCGCTATTCGCGTTTACAATCTCAGAGACCCAATACTATTATATATGAGTTGACGCCCAATTTAATTTTCCACTACACTATAATGTTGTCGCGCAAATAACAAATTCGTTTCAAATCTCTTACACGACTATTAGCGCAAATTGAAAATTTCAAAATGTGACAACCAGTGAAATATCCAATTCTAAACAAAAAATGGCAGCTAATAAAATACTAGTGTTAGAAATTTGTTTGTTTTGTCGATCGTTCACAAGTTTAACCCTATGGCTTATTTCTATAGCACCCGTGCCACGGGTTTGTGAGAAAACGCGGATACGGACGAATGGAGAAAAAATAAAATGCGGATGGTGGACAAAAATAATAAAATGCGCCGGATAGAAGGCAAAAGTATAAAATGCGGATGGTGCAATAAAATGGACAATATATAAGATAGCTTATTTAATGAAAACATTAAAATAAACTGAAGTAATAACGTTCCCGTACATGATACAAACTTGAACGACTGCACTGTTTCCTTTGTCGCCTGGCCGACTGAACGTTTCTTTGTTTGCGTAATTGTGTGTATTCATCGTTGTTTGAAGGGCTTCTCGGCTGCCTGCGTTGCCATAAGCTTATGTCAACGCAGGCAGCCGAGAAGCCCTGAGAACAAGTATGGTGTGTACATCAATATAGCTATATAGATTATTTGTAACGCCACCTACTACGCTGCTTGGCAGTTTATCAACTACGTTAAAATAGATCGCGGGTAAGTCAGCACCAGGCATTGAACTGAATAGAACTGGAACTCTACTTCTAACCGGATATTTGAAGTCAGACTTGAAGGCCAGCCCAATCTTTTCGTGCACACGAAGAGCGTTTAATCAGTCAATCATGTTCTATATAAGCGCCATGATCATGTCATGTCATATTAAAACACAGGTATCTTACCTCCAGACTCGCGTCAAAAAAAGATTTATCTGAAAGTAGCGTTCCAGTTATATTCATTCCAATGGTACCAGCCCTAGGCTAGCCAATAGGCAATTCCAGCTTTTAATTTATGCGCGCAGGTGGTGACAGGAAGTAAGGTATCATATTGCTGATTATGCTGAAAAATGTCAATAAAAATTGCCGAAACAACAGAAATATTTCTTATAATATATTATAAGCTATCAATCCGTGTTTACAATTACAAGTCCGCCATTTTTATTTTTTCAGCATAATCAGCAATATGATACCTTACTTCCCATTCCCCCTGCACGCATATACTATAAAAAGTTAGAATTGCCTATTCTGTGTTGTACTGAGTACTTCCTTCTATCGCTATGTTGCATTTCTGCTGCATATTTTCAGTCAGAAAAAGACTTGCCAGCATTTAGTTGAGTGTGGATATCTAAGTTAAAAAGTAAAATAGAACAATCATGCATTGAAAATTGCCGATCCCTCGGACATTTACCCTGTACTGTGACCTTTGTCTGCGGAATATCTATTCTTAAGGCAATGATAAAGCAAAACGGTGATGAAGGCAAACCCAACATGAACGAACCCAGTTGAGGCTATGAAAATCGGTTGTTTTTCGGATCCATATTTTAGAGCTATCGTCATTAACATGACGGAGGCACTTTGTATTGTCAACGCTTTGATGTTAATGATAGATGACAGGTTTATTATGATTTTAACGTATTTTTCGTATCATGAAGTGTTCAAGCAGCGTCCAAACACCGTGAAGGTTCTTACTTTTTATTTTTTAAATGCTTTCGTTAAACAATTTTGTTACGCATTTCATTGCCCAAACCACATTTCATTGACATCCACATTTCATTGCGCCATCCACATTTCATTGTCATCCACATTTCATTGCGCCATCCACATTTCATTGCGCCATCCACATTTCATTGCGCCATCCACATTTCATTGCGCCATCCACATTTCATTGTCATCCACATTTCATTGCGCCATCCACATTTCATTGTCATCCACATTTCATTGCGCCATCCACATTTCATTGCGCCATCCACATTTCATTGCGCCATCCACATTTCATTGCGCCATCCACATTTCATTGTCATCCACATTTCATTGCGCCATCCACATTTCATTGTCATCCACATTTCATTGCGCCATCCGAATTTCGTTCTTTTTGTCCGCCTTCCATATTTTATTCTTTTTGTCCGCGCGTCTTAACAATTTGATAAATGATCTGGCTGAGAATTTTTTAATGACTTTAATATTATTACCTTAATTCGCAAATCAAGCCAATTTGAGAGGGATGTGCGCTTAATATTAAAGCCTGGTTTTCATTTAGTCGTGATGGAGATGTCGATTTAATAAAATGGACAGATGCGGTGGATATAGAACTACCTGCAAGATATAAATAAAACTTGTTTATATTTTTCGTACATCTTTTACATCGCAGCTATATGTCATCGTATCCCGCTACTCTGACACCGACCATCGAGATGTAATGCCTATATTTCATGTCGTCTGACATGACCTGATCGCCACGTCAGCAGCTACAATCATGTCCAATTATTGTTGTGCAAGAACGACAGTTGCAATCTCAGAGTTATTATCTTCTAACACCCCATCATCAATGGTGCATTCTTTTACTATTTCATTTGATGCAGATACAACAGGATGATAACCTAGGCACAGCCACACTAACATTGAAATGAGGGGCGTGGGAGTGCGCGCATTTATTGCAGAGAATAGCAGCGATAAAGATTAACTTGCACACGTGCTTATAATATTACAGCGCGTTCCACAAACAATTGGACACGATTATAGACTGTACTGTCCAAAATAATCTTAAGAGCTTTTATTTTAATTTCTTGTTAGATCTTCATGATGTTCCTTCATGCAAAGTTAAGGAAACTGAAAAAGTACGAGAAGAAAGCTGAACTGAAACAAGAAATACTTCGTGAAAAGAAATTGTTTGTTCTGGACAACTCATTACGTGAGAGTACTGTTGGACAACTCAGAGGTCATACGATTGAAAATAAATGGAAGATTTATGAAGAGGTAAATATAGTGATAATTTATACTTGATAATTTTTGCCAATGACTTATTTTGTCACGAAGTTTAAAATTATAATATATATATTGGCTTGTGCCTAAGAATCTGCAGGTAATCTGGCCAAGATTCACTGCAGAGGCCCTTGTATGTTTGTTTTAGACGCTGTATTGTGTGGTCTCCAGAGTAGGAAGCCAGCCATGGCAAGCTTAAGAACATCATTTTCTGAGCAAAAACGGTTAAAATCGAAACTAGAGGCGGCAGTTTGAACTCGTTGTGCTTTCTTTTGAAGGACCGAGGAAGGGGATATGTCACTGAGTCATTAAAATTTAATTTTGAAAGTACCAAATCTGGGCCAGCTTTTTCTTGATATTCTGTGGTGTTATATTTTTATTCTTCGTAAAGTGGCGAGTATTTTGTAACACTAGGATATGATTTATGTGATGTCCATTTGAAGGTCTTTGCGTATCCATGTTCCTAACAACTTAAAACATCCAATTCTGTCTAACGTTCTGTTCTTTTTAACATTTGGTGGTACAAGGTTGCCGAGACAATGTGTTTTGGACATCTGGGGATAATCATCTGTTTGGTTTTCTTCTCATTTAATAGCATGTCATTATTCGTAGCCCATCTCTCAATGCGGTGCAGGCTATCATCCATCATCTGTACACAGCCCTCCAAATTTGTGGGGGTACTGTGGCGCTACACTGTGGTGTCGTCGGGATATCGAAAACAGGTAGAGCCTTCTTGTAAACCATCCTGCATGTCATTGACATATAGATAAACAAGAAATGTCCTAAACTTGAGCCTTGTGGAAAGCCAAACGTCAATTTCGCTAGTTCAGATTGTTTGTCGTTTACTTGGACAAACTGTTTCCTTAAAGACAGGTAATTCACAATCCACTTGAGGGCAGCACTGGACATACCAATATCGTGGAGTTTCCGTACTCCAACAGAATAGTCAATGGTACCAAAAGCTCTGGATAGGTCTACAAAGGCGATTAGTGTCACCTCGCCCTTTTTCATCGCTTTTACGATAACGTCTTTGATGCGCAAGTGTACGCTAGTTGTCGGGTGACCCTTACGACAGTTGGTGATATTACCGTTTAGCAGGCTGTGGTGTTCGATGTGATGTATCAGTTGACTTAGGGGCCGACCATTTAACTTTTGAGGGGGGGGGGGTGATTTTGAAAAACAATTCCCTGCATGCAAGGCTATTCTGAACAAAAATATATATATACACTAACAAACTGGGGGGAAAATAACCTGCCCCAGTATTTGGTGGGGAAAAATGTTGCAAGAGAGCATGGTTCCAGGGATCGATTTGACCAGTCCCAGAAGATAAGCTGGTTTGATTTTCAGGAACTAGAGCATGTAAGGGCTATTACATAGTCTACTATAAAAGCACACTTTTCCCAAAGGATAGGAAAACTGGTCCATAAATAATCTAAATTATTGTTTATACTATAAAGGACTTCATATATGACAATCATGTTTTACATGAGTCTTAAAAATGCCAAGAAAATTCGACCTTGTCTTTTGCCGTACTTTTTACGCGAAGCTTTAATAAGCTCTCCATAAATATCTCAATCGAGACAGCTAGGAATTCGAGAAACCAATATTCAGGCTCTTGACAGCAGTCCACGTATTAGTGTAACGGATTTCATTGTCTGTGCTTCCTGCGCAAGATCTTAGTATAATGAATAAACCATATGTTATAAAATAAGCTATTGAAAAAAAAAATGCTGCGAAAGAGAGGGAAAAAAAGTTTGTACATGCTGATGGATAGGAAAAAAGATCTCGCCATAACGATCCCAGAAAAAAATCCATTCCAGCAGTAACCCCCCCCCCCCTTCTCAAATGTTAAATGGTCGGCCCCTTAGAACAAGTTTTTCGTAAATTTTAGAGAGAGCTGGAAGAATAGCAATAGGTCGATAGTCATCAGGTTCGGAGGGAGGGTAACATGAGGTTCAGGCCCTAATCACAGAATAGAGTCTGACACAAAACCTGTCTAAACTGTGAGATTCCCGTCCATCTGGCGGACGGGAAATTTGATTGGTTGATCAGCATCATGAAAGATTTGATTGGTTGCAAGTTCACATAAACAACAGTTTTAAAAATAGGTCGGTCAAGGGCTCAAGGCGACAATTAATATAAAGGTCAAACGCACGTAACAAATTCCATTAGCGATTTCTTCGAATTTCTTTTCTTTTATGCTTTATGGCAGAAAATAAATAAAAAAACCCAATATTTTGAAAGGGCTTTATCAAAATCTTTGACGAATTTTGGACACACGACACTGAAAGAACAGCCAAACTAGTCATGTATTCGAAACCTTGTTCACGACAGCCAAGATGTTCTGCCAACTGGCTTCGCCGGCAAAAGTTTTATTTTTAATATCAGGTCCTACCGCCGTTGTTTTCTGAGCTACGTCGCCTTCTTCGTGGTACGATTGAGAATCCCATTGTTGCTGTTGTTAGTCCGTTGGAGTATATCCGCGTCCAGCAAGTTGAGACTTTGAGAAAGCTTGGCCATCAAGCCGTGCACAGAACTGACTAATTAAAACTTTGTTTGCTGTTCGGTTAAATAGAGAAACCGACTCTTATATTAATTATATAAAAGTACTTTGAATTTTCAGGTTTAATTAATTAAAAAGCAAAATGCACACTCTGCGGACATGTTCGTGCGAATATAATTTTTTTGTGTAACGAAATCTACAACACTTGTCAATCATATTGCATGCTATGTCTAAAAATAACATGTGGGCGTCCCACGGTCTAGACAGGTTTTGTGTCAGGCCCTATTTATTTAAAATTAGGGCCTGAACTTCAGAGGGAGAATTGACTTTAGGAACTGGCGAAATACGAGCCACCTTCCACGCATCAGGAAAAGAACAATTGTCAATGAAACTGTTAAGGATGTGTGTCAAAGGTGACCCAATGGTCACGGCACCGAGCTTGAGGCACCTTGCAGTTATCTGGTCTGGACCTGTTGAGCAGTTAACTGGGAATTAAGATGAAAACCAGTCAAGCTCTACTATTGTTGAAATTCCTTCGTTCTGAGTGACAAAGATCAACATGCTACCTTGAACATAAACTACACTGCAGGGATAGACCAATTAAACAGCCCCGTAATAGCACACATCAAAATGCATCCCCAAGTAAACAGAAAGGACCAGTTACTGTGCATACAAATAGAAAACCTAATTCAAAATTGCAAACACAGCAGCCCTGTAATATAAACAGGAAAAAAACTAAGCAAATTCCTGAAAGCACTATTCGTTGCCGTTTTCTTTCACGGCGGGGCTGCTGTATTAAGAAACATGCAGAACTGCGATTTTAAACACCCACAACATCCGCATCGAAATGAGCCATCGGATACCAAAATACAAAATACGTTGTCCCTTTATACAACGGAGAGGGTTTTGTTTGAAAAGAGATCATTGTGACTTTTTACATAACATCTCATTATAATAGTCATTGTAGCCCTAGTGTCATGTTTATTAATATCGTATTCAATGTTAACATTCAACACTTTGTATCACACATGCATATGTAATGTATAATACAGCTTTTTCAAATTATATATTCGATTATTTTAGATAAAAAAGGTTGGCTTTCAGGATATCATTGTAACATCGTTTTCCCATATGACCCGTGTTGGAGATACATTTATCCGTCAACTGGCAGAAAAACGAGAAGATTTTAGAAAATTTTACGCTTTTACAGAGTTTATTGAATCAATTGACAGTCAAACTAAAATTCCTGACACAGACACCATTCCTGTTGGCTTGATGAAAATGAAAGAGTTGGGCATTCGAAATCCGATCATTGAAGCTGATTTGTTTTATACCGACATCGACTACAAAATATTCAACGTGAAAAAAATTACCACACTCTTCTCACAAAGAATGCAATGGGTACGAGAAAATCTTTCAAGAGATGCCCAAATTTTTATCAACCTTCGTGATATTGCTGACGCCATAATCAACAAACCAAAGCGTGTGTTTAAAGTTGTTGAATATCTTTCATCGTTGCCCGCAGACCAACGTCCTTTTGGTTTGATATTTGAAGAACCAACAGGAAACTACTTGCCAGATCAACTTGGTGCTTGGACAGCCGCAGTACGTCACGAAATGGACAAATGTGGTTTTCAAGATGGTCATTTGTTAGTTCATATTCATGAGAAGTGGGGATTGGGGCAAGTGAGTCAGTTGGAATGTATTATCAACGGAGCAACCGGTATTTGGTGTAGTGTATGTGAAGAAGGAGCAGCCTTAGGTCATGCATGTTCTAGTGTGACCTTATTAAATATGATACGTTTGGGAAATAAACATGTCTTTAAGCAATATAACTGTGTTGAACTACGCAGAGCTGCTCAAGAAGTGACAAGAATAACAACCGGTCAGGAACCACATCCTAAACAACCTGTGTATGGTGAGCGAGCACTGGATATTGTCTTCGAAGGTAGTATGGGTTCAAATTCTGACGGTGAAGGTTTCTCTATGGCAACATTCTTTGGAGAAGAACCACCGGTGAGAATGACAACATTAGCTACACCAAGAATGGTTTTAGAGAGACTAAAAACATTGTTTGGTGAAAATACTCAGTTCACAGAAGAACGAGCTAAGAGAATGCTTGAAGTTATGTTAGAAGATCTACATGAAAATAGAAAAGAGGAATACATGAGTAAAGTTGGTCTCGCTATCTTATTTGATCGATCTGGCGGCAAGCTTACCGAAGCAATGGCTAAGGCGGTTGAAGATGAAAAGCCTGAAACAGTCCATGGTGAAAGGCTGATCGCACAAATACGGAAATTGTGGGACGTTTGGGATTTACGAGATGGTGTGAAAGATGACCAATTAGAATTTGATGCGTTTTATAACGGCTTCATGGCGCCGTATTTTGGCTGCTATAGATGCGATACAACCAGGCGTGCCTTGAAAGCAATTGATATGGATGAAGATGGCCAAGTGGACTGGAACGAGTTCTCGTTGTATTTAAAATGGGCCATTCGTGAATATCCCGAAGCAAAAGATGCAGAGGAATTGCTTTCTATCGCTTTCCGTAAGGGCCTTATTCCAGCCATGCAAGACGAAGTATTGAAAGGGAGCTAATTTTCTTGTGGAAATACTATCAAGAAATTTAGAACACTATTTCCAAAGTGAAATTTGGACCTCAAAGTTAACAATTACTTCTAATTTGAAAATAACATTAATTAACGACAAGGAGCAACGTTTAGGTTGTTAACGGAATATACCTTTCGAAAAGGCTGAGTGAAAGCGTCTGCATGACCAACCAAAATTCCGCCCTGGGTAATGCAGAATAAATGAAAACGTCTTCTGTTCTTGATTTTCTATTTTTTTTAAATTGACTTCATCCGCGTCCCCCCCCCCCCCTGCATAATTCTGCAGGCTTTATACAGTCCGAATTTTGTGCTTTAAAAAGCAACATTTAACTATGCTATTATAAATTTATATTGTAATACTGTAACAGTAGACAGCCAAGTTGCCTAAATAATCCTAAGCTACTCTGAAATTCATTGTAATAATATTAAGATAAGAGCTTTTGTTAGGATGGCAACCTCAATAAATGGACAGTCAAAAGTATAACGCCGACAGCTGTTTTTAGATAACAGAAGCCAGAATTGTACTATATAACCTGAATAAAAGTACGTATTATGAAATGTTGTACAGTCCAATTTGAACACACAACGTGATCACTGCAGGGGTTATCTATGTTTGCCATATTTTGTTACACCGATTCCATATATGTTATTCTAGCAACAGGGCCGAGACCCAGCCGAGAGGTAGAGAAAGGTTCTTTTCAGTTATATATAGGGATTATAGCTGTTTTGTTTAATTTCCAAAATTCAGTAATCTTCGACTTCGAGCATTCACAATTCCAGCCTGCAGGGGCGGATTCAGCCAAAGATCAGAGCGTAGCAGAAGACCTTGCCTAGTCTAGGCCAAGGGGATACGGGGTCCGTTTTCTATCTACAGCTGGTACTGTAGATAGAAAAATCTATATGTTAATAGGTAAACCATTTTGTAGGGGGAGGGGCAGATATTCATATATTCGTGTTCTGCCCAATTAATTTCTTTTGAAATCGAGATTTAGATTTTAAAATCGATTGTTTTTACAGTCTGTGAACACGAATATATGAATATCTGCCCCCCCCCAATTATCGATATATATATATATATATATATATATATATATATATATATATATATATATATATATATATATACGACAATGACCAAAACTTGCCTTAGCCAACAGCACATAATATTACGACAAAGAGATGGCTACGTATCGAAGAATTTATTAAAGATGACTAAAGTAAAGTATACAAATAATAAATTTTCGGCCACTTGACACGGCCTTCCTCAGAATAAAAACTAAGTTACAGCACATGGCATTTATACTATTTAGTATGCTAAGTAATAACCTAATCCTATTGTTGCACAAAATCATGCGTAGAGTTAAGTCCTCTTCGATTAGTCAATAGCATACCAATCCAAAAATTTTCACATTCCCTTAGGTTGCCCTGGCGCCGATCAATTAGCATGAATTTCAACAATGAATAATCAGCACCATGACAATCCAGAAAATGGTTAACAATACCACAGGTTCTCTTATTACGTTTGATGTGAGACTTGTAATTAGCGAGTCGGGTCTTAAAATTGATAGTAGAACCCACTTCTTGCAAATTGCAAGTAACACAACTAGCAAGATAAACAACATTATCGGAGGTGCAAGTAAGATCTTTACCAATCTGAAATACTCTTTTAGAAACTGTGGAACTAAAGGTGGAACCTTCTTCTAAAAAGTTTTTACAACAGTCACATCGCTTGGCTTTACACCTAAAACAGCCTGTAGTTTCCCTATACGACCGGCTTTTAATTTTAAATGGATTAGAGGGGGCTAACAATTCTTTTAAGTTGGCATTACGTTTATATGCCACACAAATGGCTCCCTCTGGTAAAACCTCAATGGCCTTTTCATCGTTACAAATAATTTCTCTATGATGTTTATTTAAGATCTTACGGATATCTGGTCCTCTGGGATTGTATTTGGTCGATAAAATACATAAATTCCTATTATCTTTTTTCTTCTTTTTCCTGGCTTCATGCCTACTAATAGCTGCAACCTCCTCAAATATATTTTTAACATGCTGTTTATCATGCCCACTGGCTATCAAATAATTAGCATACTCATTACATTTGTTATGAAAATCATCCTCATCCGAACATATTCTCCGTATTCTTAACGCTACTCCTTTTGCTATCCCCACACTGTTAATTTCGAGGAGTCAAATTGACTCCAAAAGTGGAGTAAATAAAAAAGGTACAGAACGACTCCTTTTTTGGAGTAAATTTTACTCCCTTATTTACTCCATTTTTGGAGTAAATTTTACTCCATAAGTAGAGTTGTTTTTACTCCTCAAAGAGTAAAAACAACTCTACTTAAGGAGTAAAATTTACACCAAAAATGGAGTAAATAAAGGAGTAAAATTTACTCCAAAAAAGGAGTCGTTCTGTACCTTTTTTATTTACTCCACTTTTGGAGTCAAGTCGACTCCTTTGGAGACAAAATGACTTCTATATATCGGAGTAAAGAAAAGTCTTTAACTAACTTTAGAAATCAATAAAGACATTTTTCGAGTCAAAATAATTTATTATCCCTACAAGTAAGGTATATTATAGCAGGAAATACAATTTGCTGTAGCATAATATAATGAAATACTCTTACGCCCTATAATATTTTAATGAAGTTCTAAATTGATTAGAATGATATCATGAATACATGATTAGAATGATATCATGAATACATGTGCAATACAATTACAAGCCTGTCAGCATGAATTGAACCTGCAGCCCTGCAATTCTACCGCAGCCCTCTGACCTAAAGAGCCCTTTTGCCAAGAGGTAACCACAAGTTGTTGTATGTATACCATGGTGGTGTCATTGGTAGTGTATTAAATAAACTGCCCAGGATGACACTAGTATTATGTACATGAACTCTTGGTTACAGATGAGCTAGACTGTCAGGGCGATGGACTCTTAGGGCTTCAGGACCTTTGACAGTTAAAAAGCTGATCAGAATCACCTGTAGGGCAGCAGGTTCCATTCCCAGCACAGTACCGGCTATTACATAGTTATCGTTCAAAAAATTTACATTTACAGAAAAGCTTTAACCCATTAAGTGGCAGCACTCTCTCCTTAATGAGCAAAAATTGTCTGACCACATTTGACAGAAAAAATAAAAAAGTAAAGCAAATTGCCACTTAAAGGGTTAATATTCTGTTCAATGTAGAATCTTTACAAGTAAAATATACTGCATGTATTAGATGTATGTAGTGTCACTTCTCAATCAAACATGTCAAGCAAGTCCATTAGTAAAAATGTAGTACAAAACAAGCTGTATACCACAAGTCGGCAACTCCATCCCTTGCATGGTTTGGTAATTCACAAAAATGCTCTCCAGCAAAAGAATAACATTTTCCAAATAGACCATGAAGTTCTTAGAATGCCATTAATGATTACATATAATACCACTTGTTTTGACAACTTGCCTTCTCCTGGGAAGCTTTTGTTAAATCCATATATTAATGAGAATCCCTAGTAAGAAAAAAATATTATAAGGTTGATATATAACAGCAGAAAATTATTGATTGATGTTTGTGATGTTACTCTGAGTGTGCATCCACACCGGCCAAGCTGAAAAGTTAGTTTGGGCACGGTGGGAATCGAACCTGCGGCCTTTGGGATACTAGTCCAATGCTCTGTCAACTGAGCTACATGGTCAAGTCTGTTCGAGTTGATGATATTTTGCAACTAGTTCCAACGAGTCTAGTTCCTTCGATATCAGTGTACAGGGGTATTCAATGTTACGATTATTTTGTGTGTGTTGGTGTCATGTACTCAGGTGAATATATGATGTTTGTGATGTTACTCTCACCAGTAGCGTAGCCAGCCCGACTATTTGGTCCCGCTATGCAAATATTTTCATGTTCATTGACTGTGAAAACAATAAATTTCTAGAGAAATGAATAATGATAATTATTTTGAATTTGCATAGCGGGACTAAATTGTCGGGCTGGCTACGCCACTGACTCTCACCGAGTGTGCATCCACACTGGGCAAGCTGAAAAGTTAGCTTGGCCACGGTCACTGGTTCGATTCCCACTGTGGCCAAGCTAACTTTTCAGCTTGCCCAGTGTGGATGCACACTCACAGTAACATCACAAACATTATATATTCACCTGAGTACATAACACCAACACACACAAAATAAAAATTATTGATTGATTGACAATGAATTTGCTATTTTTGGTTGTTTGCATACATACAAAGCAAGAAATTGAAATGCTTTTACTCATTTAATGTAAACATGCAATTGAACTAACATCATCCAAATGAATACAACTTTTCTGGTAAAGGGTGTTTAAAATAGAAGTGCATAATTGACCCAAAATTCATTGTCCCAAAATCTTGCTAATGCCAAGCTAGGATTTTCCACATAAATTATATACAATCACCCACGATTTGGCACGGTATTACCCCTGGGCCCAGCTGGGTAAAAAGATCTCTGTGATTGTTTTTGTCAGTTTATACATTTCAAGACTGTCTGCAAAAGTATGAGTGATTGATCACTTGTTGGTTCACTTTATTGGGAAATGTGCTTGTACTATATAACTCAGTCTGGGTGATTTGTTTTGGCAAGCCTGCCCATCTAAAGAGGCTCATGTAACCAGACATTCATCCAGGGAAAGCGAGCTATAACCAGGTTACCTGGGTGGCTCGCCTCTATATAAGCAGCCCCTTACACATGTTTTAGGCTGACTGATAGCCGATAGGAGGGCTACCATAGCAAGCAGAAGCCATACACTGGGTAATATTAGATGGGCTATTGCAATGCTGTCAAATGTGA
>CACRXK020009859.1:6139-18511 GCA_902702795.2 Paramuricea clavata
CTACCGTGTTGAACAGGACAACTTAAACATGATAGCTATAAGTATAAAGCTGTAACCAATACAGTACATGCTGCATCAATGACCGTAGCTGTATGATGTACAGTGTACAGTGTTGAACAGAAAAATTTAAACAGAACAACTATAAAACAGCACCCTTATTGGTACAACGGTACAGGTAGCTGTCCAATGGCAGTACAGTGTTTAAGTAAATCCAGGTGGTAATGCTGCCTCAGTGTCCAATATTCTTTTTCTTTTTAGACCATTTATAATTGTTACCAAACTGTGAATAAACATAAATATCTACATTGAAAAGGGAATGGCTGCAAAAATTTCAATATCAGTCCCTCACACACCACTGTTCCTCATGTTGCTTGTGGCTAAATAATGATCTACTGAACTATTCATATATGGTCTAAGGACATGTTCTATACTGTTCATGTGATCCACTATTTTTTGTCCTAAAATCATGTGGTATGTTTGTCTACCGGTTAAAATATACGACAGTGCTCTAAATAAACAATTGCCATCCCCAGTAATCCGACAGAGTTTCGTTGGATTAACTAGTGGTTTTGATGTTGTTTCATTGCGTCTAAATATAAGTGGGACATTCATCAAAGAGCATAAGGACAGCTGAAATTCTCCTGATAGAGGATAAAAATGAAGCGATTTATCGATACCCTGCTGAGACTCGTGCGTTCCAGCTGATACTAGGCTACAGTGCAAGCGCAGTCATGAAATATACAACGGCAACGTGACTTTAATACCAAGATTTTGTGTCGTGTTGCTTCAAGTAAGACAAATATGTCCTTTGTATTCCGTGACAGCTAAAACATGAATTATTTAAATAACATGATTAAATTTGGTAAACCAAAAACTCTTTCAATCGACAGAAACTATGGAAACAGTGTTGAAACGGTGTTGAAACACAGCTGACAGAGGCGCTCGAAAGGCACCAGAAAATGTGAACACTTGTATATATATTGAACAAAATATTGTTAATATTTCAGCTAAAAGGTAGATCAGTGTGTTAACAGCAGATCTGTTGGGTGAAGTAGAAAAACAGATAACAATTAAGTCAACTAAACAAAAACGAAACACTCACCTTTTAATTTAACATACGCTTTGAAAAAGTCAAAAGTTGAAAAGAACGTGAAGCGTGCTCCAGCCCAATTTTCGGTTCCAAAAGACCCGTTCGCAGGCAAACACTGCGCGCAAAGCAGGCTGGTCATTTCCCATTGTTTAACTGCCCCCACTCAAGTAAACCACAAAGACTCACAGATGTTGCTTCGCAACATCCGTGAGTCAAAAAATGGGACAAATTCTGTCAATTTTGTCTAAAATGAAGTCAATTTTTTGACAAATTTAGTGATTTTTCGAAAATTTGTGTTATGTTCCGAAAAAAATTGGTTGTGCGGAAAATTTTTTTGACCCCTAAAATGGTACACTGACCGAAATTTTTTTGGCGACGGGGGGGGTGGGTCGCCAAAATAATTTTTCCGGAAAAAATATTTTGGTACTAGTCGGGCAGAATCCCGAAAAGTCAGGCAATTTTCTTTCCGCCCCCCTAATTTTTTCCTTCCGGTACGCGCATGTGTACTGGATCAAAGGACATGGCGCCTACAAGCAATTTGTTTCAAACAGAGTCAAGAAGATTAACGCCAAGGAATATATTAATTGTAGACATGTGAGAACGGATGAGAACCCAGCCGACCTGGGAAGCCGAGGATGTACGACAGCGACGTTACCAGAATATTGGTTAACGGGACCAGATTGGCTGTCAAAACCCGATGAATGGCCAGCTGACATACATAACAAGCCTAGCAAAGAGTCTGAAACTGAAGCGAAGCCTAGGAAGGAACTGTTGGTAACCGCTGTGTGTGCGATGGATGATCTGGACGAGCTATTAGAGAACCGTAGCTTTTGGAAGGCAGTGCGTGTCTTCGCGTGGATCGTCAGATTTATCTGCAATTGCAAGTCTTCTAAGGCTGAACGGAAATATGGGCCTTTAACGACAGCTGAAACGGAAGCACGAGTTCAGTTCTGGGTGAAAAGAGCGACCGAAGCACACAGTGAAACGGAACAGTTCAAAGAAGATAAGTTGAAGCTGAACCTACAGCGAAATCCTGATGACCTTTACGAATGTCGTGGAAGAATTCAAGGTAACTTCCCGATATATCTAGCTCCAAATGCGCTCATTACTACAAAAATTATTCACAACGCCCATGTTCAAAGCCTTCACGGGGGAGTGGGATCAACAATGGCCTACACGAGACAAAAAATACTGGGTACCTCGGCTGAGACAGCAAAGCAAGAAAGTCATAAGGAACTGTTATGGCTGCAAGAAGTTCCATACTTCCACATTTCATCACCCTCCTGTCGGACCCTTACCCACAGATCGAACAGTCGGATCAGTGCCATTCGAAGTCCTGGGCATAGACTACGCTGGTCCTATAACCTATAGATCTAGCAAGAAAAGAATTGGCAAGGCGTACATTCTCTTTTTCACCTGCAGCCTAACCCGTGCCATTTACCTGGAACTCCTTCCGGATCAGACGGCGGAGAATTGTATCAGAAGCCTGAAGTGGTTCGTAGCGAGAAGAGGCAGACCAAAGAAAACCTATTCGGATAATCGAAAGACCTTCAGAGCAGCAGCAAATTGGATAAGAAAGGTAATGAAAACTTCCTCGCCCGTCAAAATATCATTTGGCAGTTCAACCTGAGCAGGGCTCCATGGCCAATTTGAAAGGATGGTGGGCCTGGTAAAAAGAGCACTATATAAGAGCATCGCACGTGCTAATTTGCGATGGGAGAGCTTGAAGAGGTGATCCTGGATGTAGAAATAGCGGTTAACAATCGGCCTTTGGGCTATGTCAAGGACGATGTTCAATTTTCTATCCTGACGCCAAACTCAATGCTGTTTATACAACCTAACCTACTTCCCGAAGAGGAAACTAGTGATGTCGAAGGCGTAGAGCTGAGGAAATGAGCAAGGCATTTATCGAAGTGCAAGGACGCGGTATGGTCTCGATGGACAAAAGAGTACATAAACGGACTGAGAAAACGGCACAATGTGAACAACAACAGGAAAGAAGTAAGCGTTAAAGTAGGAGACGTAGTTTTGATCCAAAACGACGAACGGAATCGTGGAAAGTGAAATGTCGGTATCGTAGTTAAGCTTATAAAAGTAAAGGAGTAGTAAGAGCTGCAAAACTCAGAGCAGGGAAGTCCTATTTGGAACGCGCCATTCAGCCGTTAGCCCCGATGGAACTAACCTGAAGTTCAGGTCCTATATTCACAGAATAGGGCCTGACACAAAACCTATCTAAACTGTGGGATTTTCGTTCACCTGGTGGACGGGAAATCTGATTGGTTGATCAGCATCATGAAGGATTTTGATTGGTTGCAAGTTCACATAAACAACAGTTTTAAAATTAGCTCCTCAAGGCGACAATTAATATATAAAAGGTCAAACGCACGTAACAAATTCCATTATCGATTTTTCGAATTTCTTTCTTTTATGCTTTATGGCAGAAAATAAATCAAACAAACAGTATTTTGAAAGGGCTTTATCAAAATCTTTGACGAATTTTGGACACACAACGCTGAAAGAACAGCCAAACTAGTCATGGATTCGAAAGCTTGTTGTTGACAGCCAAGATGTTCTGCCAACTGGCTTCGCCGGCAAAAGTCTTATTTTTAATATCTGGTCCTACCGGCGTTGTTTTCTGAGCTACATCGCCTTCTTCGTGGTACGATTGAGAATTTAATTGTTGCTGTTGTTAGCCCGTTAGTCGTTTATAGAGTATATCCGCGTCCAGCAAGTTGAGACCTTGAGAAAGCTTGGCAGTCAAGCCGTGCACAGAACTGACTAACTAATATAAATCTTTGTTTGCTGTTCGGTTAAATAGAGAAACTGACTCTTAATTATATAAAAGTACCTTGAATTTTTAAGTTTAATGAAAAAGCAAAATGCATACTCTGGGGACATGTTCATGAGAATATAAATTTTTGTGTAACGAAATCTACAACACTTGTCAATCATATTGCATGTGTGTCTAAAAATAACATGTGGGCGTCCCACGGTCTAGACAGGTTTTGTGTCAGGCCCTATTTCAAATTAGGGCCTGTACTTCAGGTTACGATGGAACTGACCTGTGATAATCCGCCCGTAGGGTCAGAAGAGAAACAAGCAACCTTGAATGTGAAAGCGAGAGAGTTTCGACCGAAAAGACGAGCAGCTGCAGCCGCGGAGGGACAAATCAAAAGCATCGCTGAAGATGAACTTGAACACTAATTGAACAGAACATACATTTGATTCCTTCGGAGGGGGGGGGGGGTAGATAATTTTATCTACACTCCCCCCCCCCCACCAAATAAAATGGGGGGGGAGTGTAGATAATTTTAAACATTATTGACATTACAGATAGTTATTAAGACTTACATAAAGTATTGCGAACAAAAGAGCCCGGATGCACTAGGATCTGGGGCTCAGAACGTGATGAAAAACAAAACAGGGAGAGATTTTATAAATCGAATGTGAGAGTTTTATGAATTTAAGGTTAAAATAAACAGTTTTGTCGAGTAGAAATATACGTTTCCGACAGCTTTGAAAATCACTAATTGTGAAAGGCTACCGTGTTTAAATATTCTTAAATAATAATAATAATAATAATAATAATAAAACAGACAGTTTAACATTATTATGGGTATCACAAGAAAAGCTGCTGGTCGAAAATTCAGGTGGCAGAGTATTAATTGAATGTGCATGCCTTAACACCTCATTATTTCTTTAGTAACGCACTGTACTCAGCTTTCTGTTGCAGCGTCACTACTCCCGTCCAGTTTACAAGAGATCTAGAGGTTTTTATTTGACCTGTATTCATGCGCATCCGAGGTATGTGCATTCGTGCAATGTTTGATTTTGTGCGATCATGGGAAGTTCTTTAACCGTTTGAAACCTGAATATGCCTTACTATATTTGCTGTTTCCAAAAATCTAGGCACAACTAGAAGAACAGTTCACATTTAGTTTAAGCCTTCGATTATCCTGCGTAAAAAGCTTGAGCGTTTTCTCTCAACTCGCCTGTAAAACATGCTGTGATAAAACATTTCTCCAGTACAGGTAGTAAACACCAGACAGCAATGCCAATGATTATGAAGTGGCAGAGATATAGTTTAAGGTGGCTCCGTGGGGTTTTTGAATTTACTACACTATAGTATTGAGGAGACTCCTGTTTCTTCACTTTACATGACATTTACATGACATGAAGACGAAATTTATTGGACACATTGACAATGCTCTCCTGAACATTGCAATTTGCTTCTTTTGTGTTGAAAGTCTGTTACCATGGCAACAGCATGCTTAGAATAAAAAATATGCGGTAAATATGTTTGGCATGGATTTAAACCCAATTCGTGGTGTGTAATTATACGCTGGTTATGAAGATGCGGACGCCATGTTGAAGGAAAACACTCTCCAAATACAATAGCAGTATGCTAATGACATTTGCAAACCAGGGATACACAAAACAAGGCTTAGGTTTTAATTGAACGTTAAATGATATGTCTTCACCAGTCTATTCGACTGTACATATAGTTCAATCTTATGCTGGACGATTCTCGAAGTTTGCAAAAAAGCATATAAGCCCTTGCTGCGTGTCACTTGTTTTAACGGTTTTATATTGGCCTATCCACATATATAATTTTAATATGCGACTATCAGAGTCAATCCAGTGGCGGACACTTTACGAAGGCACGGAAAAATGTTAAAATTCGAATCCCGGAATTGGCATTTGCAGCATTCTGAGAACACATTTTGTAAAAAACTAGGTTTCCAAAATTAAAACACTGTTTTAATGGTGCGTTTTGTTACAAATAACATGCTAAGCATAGAAAACCAACATTTCAGAGAAAATATTTACATGATTATTTACATTTGTGAATGGAATTGCAAAGTTGTTTAATTTAATTAACACGCCAATGACAATATAAAAAGTTATTCGCTAACGGTGAGTGAAATTTATTCGCTGCGCACGCTTTTGTTTTTGTTAACATAAAATTGGAATGTTAATTGAATTATCCATTGTTTTTTAGCGTAATAGTTTAACACGCATTCAAATATTATTATGGAGCAGGAAATTTCGCCCCTAAACAATAGTATAACCTTCAAACAACAAAGAATCGACAATGACATTTAAAGAAGTGCCTGTTGCAAAAAGTTGACCCCATAGTATCCGTCAAAAAGAGTGTGTAAAATGCGTATATTGTGACATGTACACTACAGAAACATGTATTATTTTATTACTAGAAATACATTGTTTCAACATGAAGTATTAGTAATTATGCCAACACTGAACGCAGGCTCGCGTTACATGTCATGTTTGTCATGGCAACACGATAAATATTTTAAACTTTTTACAAACCTGCAAAAAATAGATGAAACTAGCTTGAACACTTTTAAATACAGAACTATCAATTTATAAAACATATAAAGGCCCTGTCACACTATTGCGTATGTGAGAAACGTATGAGAAGCGTATGAAAATTAATGAAATAATTTTCATACGCACAAAAATCCTTTGGAATGCCAGTGTACGAGTACCGTACATCTGGCGTACTTCTAGCGTATTCAACGTGTGCCTAGAGTGTGCCTATCGTATAAAGCATACGTCCGATACGCACAAAATTTTTGAGCATGCTTAAAAAAAATTTCTGCCTCGCCGTGTGCCAGCGTATGCCACCGTACGCGACCGTGCTTGATACGTATGCAACCTATGCCTAACGTACCCCTAGCGTATGTCAGCGTATACCGGCGTATGAGTGATATTTTTCATACGCTGGCATACGCTAGTACGATACGCAATAGTGTGACAGGGCCTTACGGTCGGTATATTATTTAGCTTCCTAAGGGCTTTATTTTAATGTAAAATTCAAAACGAAACTCGAAAAAATGAAAGCAAAAAAAAAAACGAAGCACAAAAAAAAAGCACTGTAAAACCTTTGTAATTGTGAATTGAAATTAACTGCTTTTTGGCGATATTAATCTAATAAACTCTTTAACTTGAGCTTCAACTTATTACTCGCTCTTTGAACTGAAATAAAATTAATTCGTTCAGGACGCTTATGAATATAATTTGCTTTCCTTTTTATCATGAACTTCTATATTTATTTAATAATACAAAGTCACACAAACAATTGAAACAAACTTGCCGGTTCGGCTCCCCCCCCCCCCCTAGTGTCCGCCACTGAGTCAATCGAGATTCCTAAATATACATTAACTTATTTGGAAGCAGCTCAGCTGTTGAACGCAAAACTCGATAGCAAAGGTGAAGGACCTCAAAACACTCACCGTCGCGTTGATTCGAGACTGAGTTGCTGACCAAAATTAGAATGTAAATCAATATGACAATCTCGTATTAAATGCCTGGATTTTGCTAGTTTGTGACTGGTTCCTCCAAATGCTGTATATCCTGTTCCTAAACAGAAGAATTTAACCTGAGTTATAATATCTGAAATTGAAATACTGAGTACTCACTACACATTATATATTATAGAAAGTATAATCAAAGTATAGTCAAGAAAGTATAGTGAATGCGGACAACACTCACTCCATCAAGTTGGAAGAGCAGGTCCTGGAAAAAGAGCAGGTCCTAGAAGCCTTCACCTACTTGGGCAGTGTCGTCGACAAGCAAGGTGGTACAGACGCCGATGTATAAGAGCAAGAATCGGCAAGGCAAGAGCAGTGTTTGTGCAAGTAAACAACATCTGGAGTTCAAAGGAACTGTCCCTGAAGACCAAAGTTCGATTGTTCAAGACCAACATCAAGCAGTCTTGCTGTATGGGTCTGAGACCTGGAGAACAACAGTGACAACCATCAAGAGAGTTCAGGCTTTCATTAACACCTGTCTGATAAAGATCCTCCAGATTGGCTGGCCTGACACCATCAGCAACAAAGATCTATGGCGGAGGACCAACTAGACCCCAGCAGATGAAGAGATACAGAAAAGAAAATGGAGATGGCAGGGACATACAGTGCGCAAACTAACTTCCAACACCACAAGACAGGCCCTCAGATGGAATCTTGAAGAGAAAAGAAAAAGAGGCCAACCAGAGAACATCTGGTGCCGAGGCAAAATTTTTTCCCGTAGACAGTCGGACTCCTCATTGATAGTCGTACGCATCATTGATTCGCGTCCAGGCCTCTGCGCATTATCGATGAATCTCTTCATACCCTGCGTAATCCACAGGTTCACGATATATCCATCACTCTACGTTCTTCGTCTTCGACCACGTGTAGAAAGATGAACGATTTGTTTTGTGATGCCATAGTGAATCTACAAACTTGTTTTTCTGGTTCCGATAATACTCAAAAACTGCTATTGCGAGTAAAAACTATACATCATCCCAATTGAAGAGAATTAGGATAAGATAACTAGCGTGAAAGGAAATACAGGAACAAATAGAAGTATTGTCGAATATCCGTCCACTAGTAATATCATATCACGTAGCCCGGCCACATTTCACTGGATACGTATATACCAATCTAATTATTATTAATCTATAGAGAATAAATATAGATGTATTAATACATCGTATTCATGATGTTTGAAAGGCATAGTTTAAAAAGTGGACGGATATTCTGAAATCGCTCCGGAAGATATTGCAATGTTTGTTCAGAATTATGGAATCGAAAACTTACAAACCGAGTTACAAAAGTAAAGAAAAGCAAGTAGGAATGGCGAATATAACTTAATAAAATATATTAGATGTCATCAGCACACAAGATATGAAGCCACAATGTGTCCTGCTCGGATTTTGGCATCTCAACCAAGCCGAATACAAAGTTAAATATTTTGAAATCACCATGCATGGGAAGGCGCATCTAATAAGAAGAGTATCCGCTGAAATATTGTTTAAGGGCGCGGGTCAATGATGCGTCCGACTATCAATGAGTAGTCCGATTGTCTACGGAAAAAAAATTTGCGGCGCCGAGACCTAGAAGCTGACACCAAGAAGATGGGTTACACCTGGGGACAACTTATGAGAGTGGCACTGGACAGAGACAAATGGAAGACTCTTGTCGACGGCCTATTCTCTAGATTGGGGTAGTGGGCTTCATGATGATGATGATGATGATGATAGTCAATGTTCATCACATATTATAGAATCTAAGTACAGATTTGATTTTGGACCATAATTTACAATCAAACAGACTAGATGTGCAACAATATTATAATTAACCTTAACCGTATTGTAGGAATTGATTAGAATTCGACCTTAATTTGTATACGCTTGTGTCACAGCACGTTGCATATCAATGGAAGTGTGTAAAGTACTATAGGCAAGATAGCGGACTTTAGCAAATGGCATTTCACATTTTGTGCTTACGCGCCATCGTGAAAATCGATAACAAGTAATCGGCGCAATGTTTAAGATCATTTGGTTAAATTTGACCGACAAATCCGCTTGTTTTCCTAGTTGTTGCACGTACAGTATAGGACATATACGTTGGGTTGCTCAAGTTACTGATAATTTGCTATAAAAAATACCTCAGGATTAGGTAGAAAAAGGTAAATAATGTACTTTTGAATGATTGTATACAGTTGAATCTGAGGGCCAATATGAGGCCGAATCTGAGGCCTAATCCGCGGCTACCTTCACAGTGATCGTTTATTAGAACCTCGATTGTAAATCCGTATAATCAGTATACAGTACATGTGGGACTTCATAAACTTTTACCTCCAAAAATGGCTTACTATATTCGAGAAAGCAGGAGGGATTATATTCTAGCTGATAGACACATACAATCTAGTTCATATTTTCACTTCAATGGATCAACAAAAGACATAGGCAGATCGTCTATTGCTCATGTGCATTGTTTTATTAAAAATATATAATAAAATCATGGAGAAACCGTACATGTTCCTAACAGCTAATTAAATGAAAGATTCTACGAATTTGATAAATGCTACACCGATGCTCCTGAAATATTTTCCAAAGAAATCAATTGATGTGGTTAATTAACACGCACCTTTATATAAGTGTTTACACTTTGCAACTTAGGAAGTTCTCAGTTGTATAAATCTTTGATTCTTGATCGTCACTAGAATTCTGCTGCAACAGGAATCAAATCTTTAATATACATGTAGGTGAACTAATACATTTTTTATATGTTTATTTTTAAACAGTCATGCAGTTGTAACAGGCTACGACAACTTCTCGTCTAGCTTATTTCGCAACATTCTTTTGTTGTCAAGATATCCTATGATGCACGCATATTTTGGTATTCAAATAGGGAATATAATTATAACACTGTATGTCGCATTATATCTTGCTCGTTTGACGGAAGCTGTGCAAATGTCCCACACTCCCATACTGTCTGGCGCTTGTATTGCATTGTCTATTAACATCTATTGATAATACACGTCGTTCTGGCAACGAAACTTTCCTGAAAATGAGTTATGAAATGAATGAAGACGGAGTATACTAAACAAGCTACATCTACGTGGCTTCAGATGCTGAAGGCAAAACCCCAAATGCTAAATTGATAACGCTTTTAGAATGGCATCGTCATTGGGCCGCTTTAGCATGTAACAAAATCTTTAGTTTGTCAAAATTAACTAGTTGATTTCGAAAACACTAATTGTGTGGGACCTATATAATTTTCTTGCGAAACTAATCCCGATCCGTTCCGGGAGTAAGCCGGGGCGAGGGCACCACTAGAGGGTTTGAACAAGACAGCAAAATACGAAGAAGAAGACGTAAAATATTAATTATTAAATTGAAAATTTTGGCCCGTCTGCACATTGTCTTGCTGTGTTTTGGGTCACGGTGGTTGCTTAACATGTTTTCTTGTTATATATTTATGTGTCCCTGTTTATGAATACTCACCCTTATCCTTTCCATAACCCTGACAAAACAGCGAGACAACTCGACGTTTTGTTCTTCTGCTTTCGTTCAGAGCGACGTTCACGATGAATGCTTACAAAGAATGAAAATGGGATACGTATTCACGTCTCGCTGTTTTGTTCATAAACAGCTAGACATGAAACTTTGTTTTTGTTGAACAATATTCATCGCAGACCCTAAACTCAGTATGGGTAAGATAATGCGCAGACGAGCAAAAGATGTTAAGTACGTCTTCGTCGTCGTACTTCGTTCTCTCTACTAACTCTGCTCGGCTATTTATATAGGGCAGAGGGCTAGGTTGGACAGCATATTACTTATTAGGCGAGTCTGGGCGAATGTCTCGACCAATGAGATTGAGCCATTTTCCTCATGTTCGCATGAAGCTTTTTGCATCGAAAATTTACATATTTTTATGCAAATTGTTTTGGGAAATTTCATGCGATACTACTTTTACAACAATCAATCTACCCATTACAATGGTATCTTGAAAGGTAAGCGTCATTTTCCAGTTTATTTTGACCTCTCACTTAGGCGCTATGCCGTCGCGATTTAATTTTAATCTTTGAAGACAAAAATCTCAATTTTCCACGGTTCGATTTCGCTATTTTTTAACAACTAGTTAAACAAAAGTATATTAATCTTTAATTATATCCAGCGGGGCCCACGGCGACCGGGGGCGCAGGTGCGGCGCCCCCTCCCAATAATTTTAAACACTAAAAAGTTGGTCAACATGTTTTGTTGTTGGTCAAAGGAAATAGTAAGAGTAAATGCGCTAACATTTGAAGAAATACACCATCTTTCATTAATATTGAAATTTGGTCAATTTGATTTCGGTCAAAATGTATTAATTAAGGAAAAAATGCGATTAAATTTTAACTGTAATGTGCCTCGCGCATCACCAATTAGCGTTTGTTTTGGGACCAATTTTTGTCAATAATTCTGATAGCCACGCCCCTGTTACCCTGTTTATCGCACTGCAGCAAAGGAAAAGGAAAAGAAAACTAGCAGACGTAAACGTTAATAAACGTCAATCAAGACCACAATTACTTGTCGGAATCGGGAAATTAGCAGTTAAGAGTTCTTCGCTGAAAAATGGCCGAAAATGACATTTCTTGCTAAATGTGCGTTTTTGATGGCAAATAACCTTGAACAGGAACTTAATATTGATGGTATATTACTGGAAATTTGCAGTACATGCGTTTGTTATCCAGGACAATGTATAAATACTTGGTTGTTGAGTGACACTGTGCGCCAACGATCATCGTCAAATTTCTGTATGTGAGGTATTTTGCTAAATTTGCTTGTTTTCCACCTCAATTCGCTCATATATACATGTTGTCGCAACGAAATGTGGTTAGATCAGAAGATGTGCTTTTCTTTCTAGTTTTTGCTAATAGAATGTAAACTTGCTTAAAAAATGAAGAAAGTACTGAATTTTGGCAAATTTCATGTGCAAGTGTGATTT
>CACRXK020009860.1:0-18511 GCA_902702795.2 Paramuricea clavata
AGATGAAAGTGGACTCTGGGTAGTGGGACAGCGCCTGAAGAACAAAAATCCCATGACAGTGGATTCTTCGCTGCAAAAGCTATTGCCCTACCGACATCATGTTACCAGACTCTTCATGCAACGAGCTCACACTTCTGGTCATAGAGGGCGTGATGCAACCTTAGCACGATTCCGCCAACTCTACTGGGTAACCCAAGGAAGCAAACTCGCTCAATCAATCAAGAGTAAATGTCAGATGTGCAAGCTACGAGAAGCAAAGTTCCTCGAGCAGCAAATGGGACAATTACCGGAAGCAAGATTGAAACCATCTCCAGCTTTCAACCACGTTATGATAGACCTTTTCGGACCCTACTCGGTTCGTGGAGAAGTACAGAAAAGAACAAGTGGTAAAGCGTACGGAGTAATCTTCACAGATCTAGTTATGAGAGCAGTCCACATTGAAGCTGTGTTCGGGTACGATACCGAATCATTCCTAATGGCCCTCAGCAGATTCGTCAGCGTTCGTGGTTGGCCCGAAATCATATATAGTGATCCCGGATCAGAACTAATTGGTGCGGAAAGAGAACTCACGGAAACCTGGAAGAGCATTGACCGACAATCCCTACATAAAAGTGGCACAGAGAATGGATTGACCTGGATCTTCGGCCCCGCTGATAGTCCTTGGTACCAAGGAGCTGTAGAATCCCTGGTGAAGAGTGCCAAGAGAGCTATTCATTTCGCAATCAATAACCAACGTCTTTCAGTCCAAGAGTTCATGACGGTGTGTAGCGAAGCCACGAACCTCCTCAATGAAAGACCTATCGGAACCCTCCCGATCGCTGATTCCGAATTAAACATCCTTACTCCCAACAGCTTGTTACTGGGCAGAGCAACGGCGAAGAATCCTGGTGGATGGCAGCCTAACGGTAATAATCCAGGAAAGCGTTATCATGTTGTCCAGATCGTGACAGACGAGTTCTGGAAGAAATGGACGGAGTTATACGCCCCAACCTTGGTTATTCGTCGCAAGTGGAATACAGCCAACCGTAACCTGCGCCCAGGAGATGTTGTAATAATCGCCGACCGTAATACCTTGCGAGGAGATTACCGTTTAGGTATAGTACAAGAAGTGTTTCCCAGTCAAGACGGAAAAGTTCGTCGAGTAAATGTGATGTACAAGAATTTTCAAATTGGAGAAAAGGTACAAAAATACAAAGGACATAACGAGGCTGTCATTGCGTCACGAAGTGCTCAGCGATTATCGTTATTAGTACCAGTGGATATGGATCAAGACCAGGAAACCAAGTCGGAAGCAAAAGAGAGTGTATGAACGGACAGTGACATTATATAGTATTGAGTGAACAATGCATTAGAGAAATTTACATTCAGATTTTAAGACGCGATCGCATCGAACCCAGTCCTTCCGGTGTATTGGGTTGTAGTAAAGTTGTAGACAATAATCTCTGCGATCGCCTTTTGAACGATGTTTTTTACGTTTTGTTAGAGCATGCGCATGAGAGCTAATATGGCGTGCGAAGGAAAACAGTGTTTTACCACTAATTACTATTTTGTAATTTTCCGTATATTTTATAATTAAAGTGAGTTGAAACCTGTTTTTCGCCTCATTTACTGGCAATCCCAGTACAATATTAACCAATACCAATCTATATTTATTGATCGATTGATATTGGAAATCGACAAGTAATCAATGACTTGTTTTGCTGTGACCTTTCATCGATTATCGATTTTTTATTGACCATTAACAACTTTAACCTTGTTCTGCCCATTCCTTTTCCACTGCAAATTCTTCTCCCAGCTTCACAGTAAACAAACATTTGTGATAGCCTTTAGCAACTGTCTTGTGAATTACCAAATTCACATATTCTTACCAGTGGCATAGCCAGTTCGATACTAGTAAGTGGGGGGGGGCGGCAGGGGGGGGGGGCATATTCATATATTCGTTTTCTACATCATTTTCTTTTGAAATTGATTGTTTTTACAGTCTCTGAATACGAATCCCCCCACTTATAGAGCTGGCACGCCACTGATTCTTGCTGTTCACGAGGCATTATTACTGGATTTCCGATGATCGGTTTTCAATTTTCATCGATTAATGACCCAGGCTTTTAATATACTGTATACATACATACCTTTGCGTATAATACTTGTTGAATGGAAGCTCCATTGCAAAAATATAGCTAGGAGGAAAAACACCTTTAAAAACCGTCAAAATCTATACATTCCCCTCGAGTACGTCTTGACAATACTATTTTTATTTTCATAGAACTTTTTCAAAAATGTTTTCAAAATTTTCTGTCCACTTACTTGGAAAAATATACATTAGAGCCCACAGTATTTTAGTTCAGATTCAGAGGTATAACAATGGAACTTCGTGTAGTACTACCTCATGTGCTGGAGGTATGCTATGGACTAAAGGAATACCAGGGCCTGCCTCCTCCGCAGGCCCTCGTTGTGTCATGGGAAGGTCACGATTTCGAGAGGGCCTGCGGAATCTTGTAAAATGAATAAATGTTGTTTTGAACCTGCTTCGTTAAAGAAGGCAGTTTTATTCGTGCAACGTTGGTGTGGACAACAAATAACCTTATCGTTAATTTAAAAAATGCTTCTTTCCACGTCCTAAGAGTCGCCAGTTTAATTTACAAGTTTCACGCCGCTTTTTTATATCTGTTTATATTCAAGATTATGTAGAAATTTACTTGCTGACGTGACGCCGGCGCCATGTTTTTTACAAGATTCCGCAGGCCCTCGCCAGATCGTGACCTTCCCATGACGCAACGAGGGCCTGCGGAGGAGGCAGTACCAGGGCGAAGGGCGAATGGCGAAGGGCGTTGATTTTATTTAGCGCGTCGTGCGCGCTTTCTATGCGCAGAACACAAATTTTAATTAAACTCGCTCGAGTCTTCGAATTTTTATCGAATTTCTAAAGCTTTTTCAAGTCTAATGTTACGCTTACATTTGTTTTGGACTTTGGCCACTGTCAGTTCTATATTTTTATAACGTTTTGGTTTCTTAGTGTGATAAATCTGTGTATATAGTCTATATAATGTGGTAAATGCGCCTAGCAGTAAACAGACTTGATATGAAATCTGATCTTAATTTACCTGTATGTCAATGAGACGCACATGTTTAATATATGTCACCTCTGATTGCCCTTTAACCCCTGGTGTTTGTAACTTAATTCTTCTCAGTTCCATTCACAGCTCACTAGTCGCTGCGAGTAATCACTGTGCTTGATATAATTTGTGCTGTTTACTGTAGTTCTATTTGCTTTTAATGCCCGCAGCAATCCCTACCTTGCAGGTACCCTAGTTATAGTTTATAATTAGTCGAATTAGCGAAAGTTGACCATATTCATGACGCGCTATTCATGACGCGAAAAACACACTGCCCAAAAATTCTTTTCGTTATTCTAGTAGATGTGTCATAATATTCAGTAACTGCAATAGATTGGATACCTGATGATGTTGCACTTTTGAGAAAAAACTATTTACCGCCGGCATCACAACACGAATATTTAATCGGCATTTTTAAAAAATCACAATTTTTTTTCTTGAAGTGATCAGAATAATTTTTGGTTTAGGCCAGTGCCTGAGCACGAAATAATAAAATGTATAAGTTTCAAGAAGTTGGAACAAAAATGCGAGATGAAAGTGAGATATAAAAAGCTCAAAATCACTTGCGTAATTAAAAGTAAACGTATTAATTAACTTGTTTTCGAACGCGTCCGAAAATAATTGCGAAAAAAATTTAAAAACTGACTACAATTCCAAAGCTAACTTTTTTGTTCATTTTATGAATCGGATTTCTTCGGTCACACAGAAAGTGTGAAGAAATTCTGTATTATCTTACGAAATTCGAGTGGTCGGTTCTTACACGGCTGGACTGCCTCTTAAAATTGATGGGCTTCAACAAGCGATTTCACTGAAGAATCGACAGTGAAGGGGGTGAATAGCAGCTATGTTGGGTGAAATGTCCAATCCTTCTTGGATTCTTTTCTTGAAAACCTTTAGTAGAGGCTTGAGGATGTAGGTATATCATGGGGAAAGGCAGACAGAAATGAAAGTGACAATCTCCATCGAAGAAAAAAATAAACTGATAGGTAGACTTTGATACACTTTGGAAGCATCCCTGCTAGCGTAGTATTCTCTCCTACTCATCATGTTTCCTCACTATGATAACTCGTCGTTCAAAATAGCACAAAATATTTTGGAAAATTCTTCACTCCTTTGCTATTAAATTCGCTCACGAAAAAAAAAACAACGCGCGTGTTATTGCCAGAAATGAGACTGGACCGAGTATAAACCGAGATGCCGCCAAGGACAGGCAAAAACAACGAGTTCTGGTAATACTCCTACCAAATTAATACTCCGAAGAAACGCGTTCCGGTAGTGTGGCCGAGTGGTGGAAGGCGCTGGTTTCAGGTACCAGTCATTTCGACGGCGTGGGTTCGAATCCCATCACTGTGAAATTCGGGACGTTTTGGCTTTGAATCCATCCAGAAAATATTAAAATTTAGGTACAAATACTTTCAACATTATGTCGTGCAAAATCGACTTTTACAAACTCAAGTCCGCGTGATTTTCTGCTGCGGACTGTATATCAGTTTGCCATTTCACAATAATTAATGGAGCTTTACTCACAATGCATTATTCGTCTTTGCTATCTACAGGTTCTGCCGAGACTTGAACTCGGATCCTTGGATTCAAAGTCCAAAGTGCTTACCATTACACCACAGAACCAGCTGCTAATTAACACGGCGCTAAATTGGCGGCGCAAGTTTGCAATTTTAAAGTTGCATTGCACGTGAGAGGACGTTTGCGTTCACTAAGAGTTCTGTTTTAGAAGCATCAATTCAAAAGCAGCGCGTGCTTGTCAGGTTGGCCGAGCGGCCGAAGGCGCCAGATTTAAGAGATTGTCGTGTCTTCTGGTTCACATTTGTGCGCTTGGGTTCGAATCCCACATCTGACAACAACGATTTTCTTGCCCCCCCCCCTTTTTTTGTATTAGCTGTAAACCATGTAAAAATGATGGAAGATCAATGCCCATCGAAGAGCCTTGATGGTGGTTAGGTTAGCATTGCTGCCTTCCAAGCAGTAGATCCGGGGTCGATTCCTGGTCGACGCAGCTTTCACTTTTTATAGAATTTCCACCGTTCTCCTTGCGATGTAATATAACACTTTTTATGACCCTGCGAAATTAAATCTTCATTTAAAATTTTTGTGAAAAATGTTTGGCTCTGAATCCATCCAGAAAATATGAAAATTTGGGAATAAAAATTTTTTCAATATTTTGTCGTGTTCACAATGCATTATTCGTCTTTGCCATCTAAAGGTTCTGCCGAGACTTGAGCTCGGAATCTCAGATGCAGTCATATTAAAACAGACAAAAAGAATCGCCGCGCATTTACGAAGCATGTTTTACTTCGTAATAGTGTTACAACGATGTTCATTTTTTGTTTTGTTTAAAAAATCAAAATCTGATGCTTTACATATAATATTTTATACTATCCTTTAATTGCGCCCCACCCCCTGTAAATTATTATCATGTGTATCTCCTATAGTGCAAAATGTTCTAATTTGCATAAATTATACTGACACGGTTTCAGGTTCCTGTATCGCTGTATTGTTGCATCGCTGTATCGCTTTTTAGTAGTAGCCCGAATGGCGACAGATGGATGGAAGACTGAAATTAACAGTTCTATCCGCGTTTCAAGACGGTTCAAACATATGTCTCAACACATTTTTTCATGCCTTTATAAGACATGTCCGCGTTTTCGTTAAGCATGGGATAAAACGGGGATATGATTCAAAAAACTTTTTCATGCCTTTATAAGTTATATCCGCGTTTTATCCAAAAGGAACTATTTGTGGGCCTTTTTCAGTTGAAAATGGCAAGGCAGAGTCAAAACTTTTAATAAGCAATCTGTAAGACTTAGTAAGTCCCCGCTGACGATAATCACCGCCACCAGGGTCATCAAGCGAAGGTGCGGTTAGTAGGTCCACATCACGATAATCATCCCTACTAGGGGTGATTATCGTTATCACCACTACCAGGGATGATAATCGTGATTACCCCTACCAGGGGTTATTATCGTGATCACCCCTACCAGGGGTGATTATCGTGATCACCCCTACGGATCATCAGGCGAAGATGCGGTTAGCAAGTCCGCATCACGATAATCAGTCCCTACCAGCACCGGGGAAAAACGTCTGCGCATGCACCAACTTATGAAAATATGGCGGAGAATTTGAATATCAATTTCTGAAACAAAAACATGTAGTCTAGGACCTGTATATGAGTTTGTATGCGTTTCATTTAGCACAGCTAATCTCAACTGTTTTAGGGTAAAATGACCATGGCGGTCAACATGGCATATGTGCCAAAAGCTGAATCCGGGACGAAAGTCCTGAAAATGACCCCGCCCTGAAACGGCAGTGTCGACATAGCTCTAACTTCAGAAAACAAAAAGCGATAGTCTTTCTGAAGTGCTTATAGTGTTTAGAAGGGTTGCTTTTAGGGGTGGTCATTGGAAGAAAAAATTTGTCTAAGTATAATATTTTACAAGAAAATGACCATGCACCACCCCAGGTAAATTGCTGATTATGCATAAAATAACTAATATGCCTGGCAGAAATTAAATATTCTTATTTCCTAAAAAAAATTATCATGGGGTTAAAAGCTATGCTTAATTTAATATAAATATTGTTGATTTCATAAGGATTGTCATTGTTTTCTTTAAATATAATAAATTTTATTTCACTTACCCCCCACGAAAACGCGATTTCAGCCATATTTTGCCGTCTTGTTTGCTTTTTATCGCCGAATCACGCAAATATCATCCAGTTATTGTACTTTTACATAATCATAAATGGCTGAAGAATATTTCAAAGGAGGTTTCATCCACTTTTGAAACAGTGCAGTGTATTTTATCTTCGATTATGTGTCCTTCGATATCTCGTCAAATTGCCTCCATTTTAATGCTCGCCGCTTCTCTGCCCGATAAATGCCACTTCTTCGTTTTCATATGTATTTAGATTACATTATCCCAACCTCGTTCCCAGAAGACCCTGGTCGGGGCTGGTCACGTGACCCCGCAGATTCTGCGTGGTAAATTGAATTGATCTCAGGGAGTGGTGGTAGAGGAGTCTGTTTGTTACGTTTGGAAAATTGCAATTTTATGTGTTATAATTTCGGGTGATAAAACTGTAATTTGCAACAAGAAATCGTGAAAGGAACAGTTTTAAATTTCGTATGCACACATGACACAACTTCCTGCTATACTGAATGTCATCAATAATAAGTGTTGCGGTACATTTCAAGCAAGAAGCTGGATCATATTTCACTTCCAAGGACTCCACACGCGCCTGGCTTGCGAAGTTGAGCACGCATCGCCGTAGAAACATATATGTCTTCCCAATTCTATACCGACTGATCGACCAAACGATACTAAATGAACGATATGGTTATTTATTGTTGAAGTGTATCCTATCCGATATTCAACAAAGCCAAAGGATTTATTTTATAATGGAAGCTTTTCCAAACATCGCTAACTGTGTGTGTAAACAATAGTGCTATTTTGACTGTGAAAGCACAGGATTAAAACCCGTTATGGACTGTAAAATTCCTTTCATTTACATTGCTGAAACTCAACGATCAAGAATGATTATGTCGAAGACTCGAAGTATAGCTATCTGTCATCAGACGAACACCGAGACTCCACTGTGCGTTTCGGGCCGTTTCCGTGCGAGCGGTACATATAACGGCTTGAATATTTAGGACGATATATGCACCAGATTGCACCAGACACTGGTATTGTACTTCATAGTAAATTATTTCATATTTTGTGTATTACAGTAATTTACAGCAGGTACAATAATTTATAAACCTTATAAAGACCTTTCAATTTCATTCCCATTGCCCATTCAGGACTTTATATTTGAAGAATAACCCGTAAACCCGACAGCTTCTTTCGACTGCTGTGAGTCATCAATATTTAAATCAAGAGTTTAAATAATCTTTATCGTATACTGTATAAATGACATTTTAGCAGTTTCACCAAACCATACTAGAGGCAAACAACCTATCTATCAATGGAAACTTTAAAAGGCTTATTAAAACTCATTAATTAAGTATTCTATGAGCTGGACTTCGTGCGCATATATACAGTTTATGAATTATGTATATATATATATATATATATATATATATATATATATATATATATATATATATATATATATATATATATATATATATATATATATATATATATATATATCCCTGATAAAACGTATGGACACTTTATACCAAATATAATAAAAAATACTTTGCTAAACCTTTTCGGCTATCATTCCTTTGCATTCAAGGGGCGAGGGTGAATGGCTATATAATTCATATCGGAGATTCTGTGCAATCTGATTTAGTGATTTTGGCTTCAACAAACAGGTACTTGTGCAGACAAAAAAGGAAATGCATAGGCAGTTGTGAATTGTCGTATAATTCTTTACTGTTGATCCCAAACAATTTTGTACATGTACGTTAACACTCCTTCCTACTTTGTGTTGAATATAAACGATGATAACCTTTTTAAAAAAATCTAGAGCACTATGTCTATAAACCGTTTTAGAATCAATAGAATGGACATTCAATGTCTATTTGGCTAGTGTCCAAATATGTAACGTTTGCTGTAGGACCAACAAGGCGCTACGCCTACGACCTACACAGTCGCTTTTGAGACCTCTATTTAACAAAATTTATACCGTTTCCATATGACAACAATTCAATGGCATATTATAAGAATATTATACGTATCTGAACCAGAGCCAGATACAGAAACGTACGCGTGAAATGAAACTGCGCCCCAACCCCGCGAGACAATAAAAGGGCAAATATTTCCAAGCATATACGATCATACGTTTTCGTTGCTTAATTTTCTGACTTGTTTGTTGCTATAAGAGCAAGTATTTTGAAGTATATATGATTCTCAAAGATGATTGTATAGAGGTCACTCCTTGCAATCGAAGTGTGAGGTGCGGAAGTGGAAACATGTAATTTGATACTTTTCCATCCCCCTCTTAGGTTATCAATTTTCTATCGGTCACGTGACCAGCCCCGACCAGGGTCTTTGCTTCCCAAGAGCAAAGAGCCTGGGAACGAGGTTGACATTATCCAAGACAATCTCGTACCCAGAGCCATCGTTGAGTGGCTCTGGCCACACGAGTTGAGTTAATTAGAAAATACGGTAAAAGTACAGTATTTTCCAATTAACTATTTCGTACCCATTCTCCGGGAATTCGCGCGCTATAGTTTTCAAGAGGAGTGGAGAGCTAACTTTTTGCTGAAAATATCAATAAAATCGCAATTTTTCCCGTCAAAAGCATTAAAATATGTTCGGCGCAGTTAGTGTGAACAACAAGGATACTGAGTGCACGTGTGATTTCCGTTTCACAAGTAATTTGAGATGATTGAAACACCAGCTTGTACACATGTCAACACTCATCGAGTCATCGATCAAATATTTTGTCTCAAATGGCTTCTATTTCCTTCAAAATGTTCTGATTTCTTCTTAAGGTATAAGTACGTTTAATTATTTGTTATATAAAAGTAATTTAATAACTCTCAGCTTTATTAAATAGGCTATTCTTGAGCAAGCCTTTAATTCTTTAATTTGTTACAATTTTAATATATTGTTCATGTCATCATTATTTTGTTTCAAGGTTAATTTTTTAACCTTGGGCTCTGAATTTCCATCCTAATTGTAGTCTAGTTAGAATACCACAAAATATATTGTGTACCCCTAAAAATGCAGCAGATTTTCAGAAATTCTATAACATCCTGTGAGCTGATCATACCCAGTATTTATTTAATACTATTATACATGCATTATTATGAATCTATCATACCTAGGGAATTTAAAACCATAATGCTGTTTTTTATACAATGATAAAATAAAGATTTTTTTCTCAATAAGGAAGGTCTGTACTGCTGTAGCAATTAAGCAAAAGCCTGTAGCAGTATACCAGTGTGTGTTTAATTTTTACTTAACTTGACTATTTTATAGCTTTAGTTTTACATTTCTTTCAGATACACCTGGGACTGCAAATGTGATAATCTTTTTATTATGTCAATACCTCCAGAAGCAATGGAGAAATCAGTCTCAAGTTAAAATTATACAGTCCTGTATTCTAGATCAGTAAACAACTTGGCATGTCGCATTATAATGAAGAGTGTAATATAATGAAATACTCAAGAATGGAATAGTATCGTTGGAGAAGTGCATTGCTCATTAATTATGTGATAAAAAGTAGTTACTGGTTAAAGAATCAAGAATCACACCTGGTCTGACTAATAACAATGTCCCGTTTGAATAAGTGTAATATCATTTATACTTTCATGCTTGTATTGCTTGATAGGCTGATGTGTAGAATGACACATTATTGAAATCAATAAAGGTTTTTCAGAACTTGCAATTCATTTTATGGTACCAGGGGAACCATATGACATCATTAAGTTTTCCCAGGGGTCCCTATGACATCATAATTATTAAATGGGAGAGAGAGGTGTTTTACAATATATTACACTTTATTGCATATTATTTGGCACTGACACAACTCTTTGTGCTTTGGAGGTCCCTTTTCAGCTGGGCTTTTGCCTGCATGGCTGCATCCTACTTTTAGCAGTCCTGAAATTGTTAAAGATGTATGAAGTTATATGATAGTTCACTAATAAACCTAAAATTTGGTTTTAGTAGTCTTATTCTGAAAAAGTAAAGTTGTTTTTGTTGAGCAGTGGACTTCAAATACAATTGTTAATTGTTGCACACTCAGTTGTCCATTACAAGAATGAACATCTTATATTTATATATAGTACTCCCTGAAAAAAACAAGCAGAAATTCAACGTTTCAAGCGAAAGCCCTTCATCAAGAGTTAGCAGCCAACGTTGAGTTTCTGCTTGTTGTTTTTTTCAGGTAGTTATACTATATAACCACTCAGCACAGCCATACTGTCGAATAGTTGACAATCATTTATTTACTAGTTTTATTGGCACCATTGCATAAATTGTATAAATTGTGTAGATGGTTTCATATTATTACATACTACACATAGTTTCATATTATTACATACTGCTATTATTAAAGACCATGTAAAGTCTGTTCTGCGCATGCGTTCTGCAGGCCTACATTCCAATGGTCGGGACCCGACCATTGGAATGTTATTAATATTTCGCACCTTCCAAACTTTCTTGAATTGAATCTCTAGTCTGTATTCATTTACAAACATAGCAAACCAGAAGAGTTAAAAATTCAGTAAAATGCATATCTAATATTTTACAACTATAGCACTGGGTTCAGACTTCAGAATGTAAACAAAGGGTTTGTTTACTTTACATACTTTACATGGCCTTTAAATTAATGAAACCTTTTTGGGCTGCTATAAACACCGATGTTTCTGACAGAGTTGTACAGGCAATACTGTAAACAGAAACAATATATTGCATCATCAAACAATTCTATCAAACGAATTGACAAGTTGCAAAAGAATCCAAATGCTGTTTAATTGTTACATTCACACCATGATGATTCATACATTTACAGTTTAATTAAAAAATCCCAAATCTTGTATAAATACAGTCCTAGCATACGTGTATGCTTGTAAGTCTTGTCATCATTCCCATCAATACTCACTCAGAGTGAACCAAGAGTATGAATTATTACCATAACGAAGGCTGTTATTTTGCCCAAATGAATTCAAGTATGCATAAATCAACTCCTTAATCCCTTCACCACTTTTTCGGACGAAAAGCAACAAAAAATTGGTCAAAATAAGCAACTTTTCAGGCCAAATAAAGCAAAATATATCGTATTCACTCATATTGGCCGCGCTCGTGAACGCCACAGGGGGTATGGGTTCAATAACTTATGGATCGACCAATCAGGATCGTTTTTCAATCACGTGTGGCCAGAGCCACTCAACGATGGCTCTGGGTACGAGATTGTATCCAAGAGTACTTCATTGTAGAATAGTCCCAATCCAAAAATTGGAAATATTATTTGTACTTGGGAGGAAAAAACGATTGACCTGTTATAATTCGACTGAAAAAACGATTGACCTGTTACAATTGACCTGTTATAATTCAAAAGAAATAATTTAAAAGTCAAGCGCAAGTTCGCGAAAACACCTCGTGGGTTACATGTACATAACAGGGGGGGTTGAATATTTTTACGAAACGTTTGTTCGCCACCACAGGCCACAGCAACCTAAGTTAGGGACCGGTCATTATTTATGGCGAGGGGTGGCACCGAAGAGAAAAGGGTTGGGTAAACTAAATTTTGAGTAAGTAAAAGGTTGGGTAAATGAAAAACAAAACAACTCAAGGGTTGGGTAATAAAAAATTATTGTCATTTCCAAAGCATGACTCACTGAAGTATTGGGGACTAAAAAGCAATGGCAACAGTAGGCCCTACTCTGGGGCGATAACGAGATAATGCGAATTTAAGCAATTTTAGGTGATTTAAGCAAAATCTGCAATTTAAGCAATGCGAGTTTGAGCTATATAAGGCAATGTAAGAAAACAATTAAAATTTTAGGGAATGCTGTTTTAGGTGTTTAGAGGTAATTTCAGAAATATACAACTATATCCCTGATGACTCCAATGAATTACCATTAACCTATGCCAAGCATCCAAACATGAGTGTTCCCACAAACACACACACACATACAGTTATGAAGCAAAATATTATATACAATTTAACAAAAAAATTTGAAGTCTGCTTGAGGGGGTTCTGGAAACAAACAATACACTGTATGCGCATGACGATCAAGTGTTTAAAGGGTAAATAAGCTCAATATTCATGACTTTTTCCATCCATTGTCTATTTCGAAGCCATTGGGGTATTATTAAATTCATGACACAACTATAATACATGACCACATGTTGACATCATATGCAATTGCAAACAATTTTCAAAGGAGTAGGGTACAGAATTGCAATATAACAACATATAAGTAAATTATACAAGTCATGAACTTACCAGTTTGTGTTGAGTTAAATTTAAACATTTTTATGACACCAAATATTATTTATTTACTTGCAAATCAAAACATTTTAAAATTCTCGTGTTTTGTTTTGTATTGCGCCCGCGCTATATTAATGGTATTAACCGCTGTGAATATGATATACATTTTTAATACATTACATTTGCGCCCAAAAGTTCAGGAAGTGAGTTTCTAGAAAGGATGATTTCAGGTATGGGGAATTTAAGCGATGAGAGTTGCAAAACTTGCAAATGTAGTCTGACTAGTTTCTTTGACGTCATCATGCAACTATTTAAAGGTGATCTACAGTCCGATCTGCGCATGTGCACAAATGAGCCCACTTTTTATGATACAAACAGTTTAACTATGTTTTGAGTTCTTGAAAAGCCTAATTGTTGTTTCTTGCTCATTTATTATACTCTAGAAGCTTGAAAATATAAATAGTTGTCGAATAAAGCTCAATATTTTGGACACAAAAATGTAAACAAAGGCTTTGTTTACATACGGACTGTAGATCACCTTTAATATTGTGCTACATTCATCATTCAATTTATTCGCAGCAATTAGCCTTCCATAAGCCATACAAACGATTATAGCTTATAGCCCACCTTGCCTTTAACATTGATCCTATATATAATGAATTAACATAGCTAACTTGATTATGTTGCTAGTCAAGTTTGGGACCTATGGGTCTTCTAGATCCTAGAGTAGCACAATTAATATAAATTTTCCGTAAGGCGGTAATATTAATTAAGACCAGTTGTTCTTATTTATGCATGACCTTTGACTATTAAGTGGCCAAAAATTGTGCCTACAGTAATCAACTTATTCCACTATACAGGTTGCATCACTTTTGATTGCAAAACACCCGGGTTTATTATATATGGATTTGCTAGCAAAATAGCAGCAATTGATGAACTTGGTGTTATACTAAGATTTACTGAATGTGTAAAGAAACAACGAAAAGTATATATTAATCAGAGTCATTATCTTGATCAATTTCCGATGGGATCTCCAAAGAAAGTAGCTACATGTGCAGACAACATGAAACTTCAGACTGCAGAAAATTTCACAATCCGTTATCAAACTTATGTCACAGAAGTGGTAAAGGACATATGTGACAACTGAATGGTACCTTTTGTAAATTTTTTGGCCAGGGGTGGGTATTTATTTTTTAATTGATATTTGAGGTTGGGTAATCATTTTTTTTAACTTTTTAATGGTTGGGTCAGCAAAATTTTTGCTACGAAAAACATTTCTCTTCGGTGCCACCCCCCGCCATAAATAATGACCGGTCCCTTAGGTACATTATATTTATTGTATATTTGTGATTTTTGATAAAAACAATAAATATTTGCGTATATTTATCATCAATTATAAAAATACAAAAAATACAATACATTTAGTTAGGTTGCTGTGGTGGCGAACAAACGTTTCGTGAAAATATTCATCCCCCTTGTTATGTAACCCACGAGGTGTTTTCGCGAACTTGCGCGTGACTTTTAAATTATTTCTTTTGAATTCTAACAGGACAATTGTACTGGGAGGTTTTTTCCTCCCAAGTACAAATAATATTTCCAATTTTTGGATTGGGACTATTCTACAATGAAGTACTCTTGGATAATGTAATCTAAATACATATGAAAACGAAGAAGTGGCATTTATCGGGCAGAGAAGCGGCGAGCCATTAAAATGGCGGCAATTTGACGAGATATCGAAGGACACATTATCGAAGATAAAATACACTGCACTGTTTCAAAAGTGGATGAAACCTTCTTTGAAATCTTCTTCAGCCATTTATGATTATGTAAAAGTACAATAACTGGATGATATTTGCGTGATTCGGCGATAAGAAGCAAACAAGACGGCAAAATATGGCTGAAATCGCGTTTTCGTGGGGGGTAAGTTAAATAAAATGTATTATATTTAAAGAAAACAATGACAATCCTTATGAAATCAACAATATTTATATTAAATTAAGCATAGCTTTTAACCCCATGATAATTTTTTTAGGAAATAAGAATATTTAATTTCTGCCTGGCATATTAGTTATTTTATGCATAATCAGCAATTTACCTGGGGTGGTGCATGGTCATTTTCTTGTAAAATATTATACTTAGACAAATTTTTCTTCCAATGACCACCCCTAAAAGCAACCCTTCTAAACACTATAGGCACTTCAGAAAGACTATCGCTTTTTGTTTTCTGAAGTTAGAGCTATGTCAACACTGCCGTTTCAGGGCGGGGTCATTTTCAAGACTTTCGTCCCGGATTCAGCTTTTGGCACATATGCCATGTTGACCGCCATGGTCATTTTACCCTAAAACAGTTGAGATTACCTGTGCTAAATGAAATGCATACAAACTCATATACAGGTCCTAGACTAATGCTTATTAATTGGTCAAAAATTAGTAAAACAAACGAGAAAATATAGCAAATGGGTAGACTAGACATTAATTGAAAGCGTCCTCGCATTTAAAGTATGGAATGAAATAGAATTCATGTAAAAAATTGTTGATTTTAACGGACACGACTTCGAAAATGTTTGCAAAATTATTCAAAACAAAAATTCAAACTAAAAAGTTAAGAAAACTCTCGAAAAGTTAAGCTTCTTAACCCACTCAAATTGTAGAATAAATCCTAAAGTTTAATTATTGTGAACACGCAAATTTTTTATATTTGGCGACACAGTTTTTTTTAAAGAAATGTATCTCAAACGAAAATTCGGAAATTCTCATTGCTTAGTTGATAAACAAAATGTTTCAGACGATAAATTTGTCAACAATCACCTTTAGTCCACGTTCTTGTACAATACAATTTCTTGAACCTTCTGGCTGTATTTATTTCTAGTTTTTAGAATGACATGTTTATTTTTGCGCTTGAAATCTGGCTGTAAAGACGCACAATGAAGTCACTCCTTTTTACCGCCATTTTTAGCCTTCGGAAACGTTCGGAACAGCTTCTCATCAAGTTCGCAATACTATTACAGGTAAAGTTGACGCATGCGCAGACGTTTTTCCGCGGTGTTGTCCCTACCGGGGTCATCAGACGAAGTAGAAAAGGATGTTGTCAAGGCGCATGCGCAGTTTCTCTTCCTTACGGCTCTGTAACGACAATGACTGATGACGTAATATAAATGAGGATATATATACAGGGTGTCTAAAAAAAACGCTATGGAAGTTCAACAGGCTGTTATGCATCACAAACTTGGCTAAACAATTCAATTTTTACATGGAACAAAAGAACAATTATAACGCGAGCCTGCTGCAAGGTACTTGCTTCGTAAAACGTTTTGATTGCGAATGTTCTCTGTTCAGTGGTTAATTAATTGAACTATGTTTAATGCAATAATGACGTTCTTATGGTCTCACTAAGACGAAGATTGACGAGTTGAGCTTATTTTAGATAATTTAACATTCAATTTTAATTCCCTCTTGGGAATTGTTTATGTTTCGTTTTCCATGCAATTCCCAACTGTGGAAGAATGTGATTTCGACCGGCAATTTTTATTTGACGAGTATGTGGCCATTTCTCAAGAGTATCATTGAGTATCATTTTTCAAGAGTATCATTGAAAAGCTAAATAACTGTTCTTTCGTCCTATGTAAAAATTCAGTTGTTTAGCCACGTGTATGATACACGACAGCCTGTTGAATTTCCATAGCGTTTTTTTTGCACCCTGTATAACAACAAAAACCGTGAGTTTGGAAATAAATAATTTCGCTCTCCGAACAAACATAACACTGTGTAAAATTTCCAATCATCTATTTCTATACTTATATTACATACGCATGTGTACACAATTTTCGAAACCGGGACGATAACTTAACGATCATGCATCTACAGTAAAGCCCTCATGACAGCCAAAGTGAACGTACCCAACATGGTATGTGCCACAGCCAGCATAATTTTTAAGGCTAGCATGTGAACCGGCATACCGAACTGAAAAACATCACTAGGATAATGTTAATGATTCATTTGTGTTTTACATGCCGCGTTCAAAGACATCAGCATAGATTTCAGAACGGTCTACTTGATCTCTTACAAAACAGGATATGGCACCACCGAAATTTCTTAAAGTATTATAGTTCATTATACTAGTATTTGCAAAAGCACGTTAATTAAAACAGTTGCCATGGCCCATGTGAAAAGAAGGCTGACATCCCTCAAATTTTTGCTTTACTATTGAAAAGTAAAATATCCCATGAATGAAACGTATTTGAGAATTTTGAATAGAATTCGTTGCATAAAAAGTATTGTTCTTGCTCCTTTTCGCTCAAATATAGTGCAATTTCCTTCCACTGATGTCCAATTCCTTCGAACTCTCCCCAGTCTTTTGATAATGCGTTTACTCGTGCATTTTCCGACATTGACAGCTTCAGTCAGTTATAGGACTTGATGTATAGTGCTAATTCCATGGGTAGCACGTTCCCGAGTTTGAATATTGTAAACGATATTACAAACATTTTGCAAAATTTAAAAGCCAGACCAAATTAAGTGCCAGAATTAATAACGAAATGATTAATAACGAAATGTAAATCAAAGGCTTATAATTAGGACTTGTCACTAAAAGTGTTTCTTATAAAACTCTTTAGAAAATTTTGTTATAGACTTAATTTTTTAATTTAAAAGGATTATTTCGTTTCCTCAGGGACCGCGGAGACGGGGGGGCTGGGGGGGCTTTAGCCCCCCCTTTTTTGACAGCCAAAATTATTAAAATAGAAATCTAAATGAAACTTTCTAAATTAATTAATTGGGGGTTTTATTGATGATTTAGCCCCCCCCCCCCCTCTCTAATACGCTCCGCGGGCCCTGTTCCGCCCCATGAGCATAGGATAATAATGTGCGCTTAAGTCATAAAGTTATTAATATTATTAAATCCCTCAATCCGATAACAGAGTGACAGTGTTTTCTATACATTTTTACTGCAACTTAATTAATGAAGATAGGTAAAACTTTTTCAATTTTGCCAGATAAAAAATTGTGCCTACACACATATCAGTGGCGTAACTACTATGGGCTCAGACCGGGAGAACCCGGGGGCCCCAACCCAAATGGGGCCCCCAGGCTTAGGCGATAGAGCAAAAACATTGGTCAGGGCCACTGATATGTTACAATGACGTTTTATGACCATCAGAATTCTGTAAAATCTCTCCCCAAAGTCCAGGAAATGGCATTTCAGAGAGTCTAGATTAAAAAATTTTCCGGATGAGCATGCCCTGGACCCCCTAGAAAACTCGTGCATATACGGCGCTAGACTCGTGCCTTTGGTACTTCTACTAGGGGGGCCTTCGAAAATTTTGAACCGGGGGCCCCCTGATATAACGTTACGCCACTGACACATATACGTATACCTTCTTTGAATAAATGTCTCTATTCCAACCAATCAACTACCTTCTTGTCCCCTGCTATCAGGTACATGTCCAGAAAATCCATTGTTTATTATAATTAATTGGTTTGCAACGGTAAATGCGGGG
>CACRXK020009861.1:4322-18511 GCA_902702795.2 Paramuricea clavata
CCCCCCCCCCCTCCCCCCCCCCCCCCCCCCCCCCCAGTACACATACTTTATGAGCGGTCCCTAACTACAAGTTATGTTAACTAAGCCAATATGGCCTTTATAATAACGAAAGATTTCCTTTAAGGTCATGCATGTCATACGCGGTCTTGTCGCATAATGTCATGCATGCTCGCAACTTCTGACATATAAAATGAGCCATACATTATCGGACAAAAAACCTGTTAGTCAGCATGTCATTGTCAGCATGGCTCGATGTTAATTCTGTCGACATTTTTGTTCCCTTTTTTTTCATTTTTCATGTTATGTAAAGTGTCGACAAAAAGCGAGTCATTTTCACAATTTCTATGTAACAACTTCTTTGATAACGTGCATTTGCATCTGAAATTGCGTGCAATTGCATCTGAAGTTGCATGGCTGTTAGTGTTAATCCAGTTTATAATCTTCGAAATCGAAGCACGGGAAGTCGGTCTGGAGCGTTTTTGGAACAACTTCATTTACTGCATAACGTGACATTACCTCATGACATGGCATCTCGATGCACTCGATAACCTTTGAAACGAGCTCTTTCACCAGTTTAGACTTGTTCCATTTCGCCACAAAACGGACACCATATGCACTGCAAAGCTGTTGTAATTATGTCTTCTTGTACAAATGGATCATACCTTTATCGTGAATTTGGTTAATCAAAGCCAAAAGGCAGACGTGGGACGATCGTTTCGAAGGGCTTCGATCATTTTCAATCGCCTTCAATTCAATTTTCATTTGCTTTTCTTTAGCCTTTCCTTTTCTGGCCAAAACGGCTTTCCGATGTGCCAAAGTCTTCTTTAAGTGAAAATCTCGACGAAAATCTCTTAAAAGCTGCCCACAGCCCATTTTCAAATATCGCTCGATGACTTCTTCAAAGATTTTCATACCAAAACCTTAAGAAATAAAGGAATACTGAATGATTTTCCATGCAGGATTGCGTGATCCTTACACTCGCCTGCGGCTCGAATATTTTTACGCTTTCCGAAAGTCGAGCGACATCACAAGTGCATGGATCATGCAATCCTGCATGGAAAACCATTTGGTAATTGTTTTATAAAATATAACTACAGTGAAACAATGACATTTTGAGAATCCCGGGTAAGTCCCACAAAGGCATTTTAATTCCTCGTGCAGGATAGCCTGATCCTGCACGGCTATTTACTAATCAAATTGTGTGTTTCACTGTAGTTATTATATAATGCGTAATTCTAGTCTAATGTGAAAATGTTTTGCATTCGCGCAAAAGGCGTGGCGATATTATGTCCCTCAATACAACCTAGACTAGAAGTTCAGATTTGATTACTACTACCGCTACCATTAACGGACCATTAACAAATCAAATACGTTGATATACCCGATTAACCAATCAGATACGTACTAAAGCAGTGAGAAATATAGTGGTATAGCGGCAGTGGAAATCAAATCTGAACCTGATCCTTTCGTGGTCATCTAAACATCATAAATGGAATTATCTAAAATTACATACGATAGCGACGATCGAACAATATAAAATCACCTCGGTCAGAAGGTTCCTAATTCCTATGATTATGCTGGTATTTATTTTTATAATTACCTTTTCTTCTTCCAACTCAATGTCAAACAAACCAGTAAATTTATTTTTTCATCTTTCATTATTTAGAACACTTTTGATGGATTCGTCGACCATATCACCTTTCAGTAATGACAGCCTTTGGAAATTTATTAGATCTACTCGTTCCTGTTCTAAAAGCGTGAAAAACTCGTGTGCGCTGTCTGTAATATGAAGCAAACCTCTCTCCCTGTACTGACGCGACTCAGTTACACTCAGAGTCTGGGGGTAGGCAGTGGTCTTTTCCAGAACTTCATGCGGTGTTATTATGTTGTCTTACAATAGATCCAACATTTTCATTTCTTTCTCTTTTATTATCAACCTTTCTCTTTTATTATTGGCTTCCGAATTCTTGTTGGCCATAATATACCTTCAACCTTTGTTGAGACATTTGCGAACTGCCCACGCACCATATTGTTGATGGCATATCTCGCCGCAGCATTGATCTGTACGATTAGTAGTTGCTGATGTGAGGAATGTCTCCATGGTAAACGTAGATAGTGGGGTTGACAATTCGGTTTCAAAATGTGGTATCAAACAAAGCAGGACATCTTCAAGCTTGCATGTCGCAGTTCCTTCAGTTGTTTTGAAAAACTCCTCTCCTTCAAATGTTTCATGACTTTCATCAGTAACATCAGTTTCGTCCTTGTCACTTTCAATTGATTGAATCTCTTCCTGGAACATCATGACGCTGTCGCCGGCTACAAAATGACTTTTGTACAGAGGTCGATATTTGCAGCATGCATACGTCTCGGTCGGTTCTAAGCAGGTCACGTTTCTCGCAAGATTTACCAGTTCAGGTGGTGGAGGTAGCAAGAATTTACGGTGGAAATTAATTACTTGGAGTTTGTCAGATAGTTTCACCCGCGACATAGCAACGTACGTTTGACCGTGGACAAATTCCTGAGCACAATGGCCGACAGCAGCTTCCAATGTCAAGCTTTGTGATTTATGTACTGTTATTGCGTAGCAACGAAGGATTGGGAATTGTGTCCGACTTCCTTGAACTTTTCCATCACGAGCATATTTAAACCATGTTCGTCGACTTAAACTTACTGTGCCAGTCGTAGGAAAGTTAACGATAACTTTGTTCTCATCATCTGGATCCGAACCAATGAATTCTCCCTGATATCCATTTTTCAAATTGTCGTTGATGTTACATAGCAGCATAATCTTGCATCCAGGTTTCACAGCTAAAACTCTTGGTATACTTTTCTCCAGACTAGTTGTATGTCCAGTATCAATACTCTGGTATTGAATCAATTCACCAGGAAGACTTGCCAAGACAGTCCCATTATCGTGTTCCTCATGGATCTTCTTGAAATAAATATGGATTAGCTCGTTTCCATCTGGTGTTGTAATTTTTCTATCTATCTTATCTATTATATGTTGTAATTCTTCTTTCGAGCGTATTCCTTGGCTTCATCGCTACAATCACCGACCCGCAACATCTCCAGCAAATCCTTGAATGACGTTTCACATTCTGATTGTCTCAAAATTTTTGTCAGCTCGATACGATGTTGAAACACTTCATTAAAAATGTGAGACTCATAAATTGCTTTCCCGTTATCAAATACACTTGGTATTGGTTTTAAATGCCAGAAGTCGCCAACAAGAATCACTTGTATTCCTCCAAATGCGAAGTTATTATTTGAAAGCAAAAGGTGTATAATGTTTACCAGTTCCAAAATGCGTTTGCTTGTCATAGAAACCTCGTCCCAGATCAACACATTTGTTTCACCTAGTCGCTTTCTAATCTTTTCTTGCGTCAAAGATCCCTCCGCCAGCATTTCTGAAGGGAGTTCTGCAATTTGAAGGCCGTAAAATGAGTGGGACGTTTTGGCTTCGCCATCATAATTCTTACATGCAATCCCAGTAGAGCAAATTATTTCGCATTGCAAACACTTAGCCGAAAGTTCTTTCTTTATTTCTTGAACAGTTGTTGATTTTCCTACACTAGCTCTACCAAGTATGCAAATGTTGTAGCCTTTTTTAGCTAAATCAAAAATAGTTTGCTGTTCTTCTGTTAAACGTATAGGACTTTCCATTTACCAAATCTATTAATGATCAAACCTGAAAAAAACGTACGTTTAAGTAAATTTTATGTATGTATTTAAAATTTATATATTTAAAATAAATATCATATTATCATGTCAATTGATTTAAATTTGATTGAAACATTCACTCGTCCCATGAAATTTCTAACCAGGATGTTTTTTAGAGTACATACAGTTATAATAGCTTAGTTCTTATCAGTCTTTGGTTACAACAAATAGAAGGAATAATAAAATAAAATTTCAATTTTGTACCGTGATAACAAATTAAACATTGGTGTTTTGCAAGTAGGCCTTCCCCAGAGCAAATTGTGACCCCAGCCCGTGAACCTCCGTGATGTTTGTTAAAACACTATATATGCACACTTCTTTTTCAACACACTATATATTACATGCAGCTAGTGTTCCATACAACACAAGTTCCTTCTCGTGTATGTTACGTCACATGCGCGTCAATTCCGCAGGTTTTACAATGTCTTTCATCACGAGGTATATTTTGGTAACGACCATATTCGAACATCCGTCTCTGGGATGGATTTTTTATGGTAGTTAAATATTGTTCCAATTCGTATTTTTTTTTAAATTTACAGTAAAATGATAGTTTTGTGGAATTGGTTATTTGTTGTTTCCAATGTGAAATATAGTTATTTTTATGTTGTCTAATATTATATTTACTTTCTCACTTTCGATAAAATTCCCTAAACCTATTGGTTCCTCAAGTGTGGGATAATGGGCTTTAAGTGTTTTAACAATGTTAGAATAAAACGATTTTGTTTAATGCTTAATGTTTAATGTTTACAAAAATTGACAAAAAAGATTATATGTTGCATTACCTGCAAGTAGGCAAGCTAGTCGTGGCAGGCAATGAATTTAAGTGTAGGTAGTTTAAGTAAGTTTAGAAAAATATTTTTACAAATAAGTGAAGGAAAGTATATAAAGTTAATTGATTATGAAAAATATTGTAATTTTAAATACAGTATTACAGATCTAGCATTACAGAGAAAAGGCAAGCAGCTGAAACATCCTTATCTAGTATTCTATTTCAAAAGATTTTTAAGGTAATTTAAACCATCATAGTTACAATTGGCAATCTTGCTATTATCATGGGCACATCAACATAGTGATTCTCAGTTGTAAGAATTGTAAAGAGGGCCTGGCACATTTTTTGTTTAAATATCTTTTTACTTTTTGAGCGAAGGCCCTGGTCAATACTATTCCAAATTTCCGCACCAAGTCGAGAAAACGAACATTTCTGAAGCTCTAGGCGAGAATATTTTATATAAAAATTATCTTTCTTCGCCGCTCTTGAATTATAATTATGAACCTCAGATGTTTTTTTTGAAAAGTTCTTGTAGAGTTGTTGGCGAATCTCCAGTTGATATATCGTATAACATGTTAGCAGATTCTTTGATATACATCATATTAATAGGAAGAGAATTTGAAGAAACAAACAAGGGAATTGCATGATTATCAAATGATTTAAAATACATCAGACGTAAAACGCGTTTTTGTAACATAAGAAGTTTCTTAATGTGAAACTTGGCAGCATTTCCCCATGCAGACAGTCCATACGAAAGATAAGGTAAAATTAAGGACCTATATATATCTAGTACGGTATGATTTGGAATAAAATATCGCAATTTTGAGATAATCCCAACATTTTTACTAATCTTTAATGCAATATAGTCAATGTGATGCTTCCAACTTAAGTGGCAATCAATAATGATACCAAGATACTTTATATATTCTTTGCATTCGAGTGGTGTGTATTGCTTAGAATTATTATCATACATGCTAATTACTGGATGACAATTTACTGATTTCTGGTGTGGGCGAAAAATAACAAAATTTGACTTTTTTATATTAAGCGTCAGTTTGTTGGCATTAAGCCATTTGCAAACATTATTCAATTCAGAATTTACAACAGATTCAAGTGTTTTCAAGTTTTTATTAGCATATAGTAGGTTGGTATCATCCGCAAAAAGAAAAAAAATTAAAAACGTTTGATGACTCAGAAATATCGTTTATGTATATTAAAAAAAGTAGAGGCCCAAGGACTGATCCTTGAGGTACTCCACACAAAGTGGTTTCTCTATCAGATACACAGTTTCTAATCAGAGTTGTTTGAGAGCGTTTTTTTAAGTAGGAAGAGAACCAGTCATTTACCACTCCCCTAATACCGTAATGATTTAATTTACCCAACAGTATATCGTGGTCTACCGTATCAAAGGCTTTCTTCAAGTCTATAAATATACCGCAGGAATAAAGTTTATTATCCATGTTAGTTTGGATTTTGTTAACAATGTCGAGAATGGCATGTTGTGTAGAATGTTGTTGACGGAAACCATATTGTGAGGGACACAAGATATTTTTCATATTTAGGTATTTGTCTAAACGTTTATACATGATTTTTTCAAAAATTTTATTAAATACCGATAAAAGGGATATGGGTCGGTAATTATTCGGTTCAGTTTCATCCTCCGCTTTGTAAATTGGAATTATTTTCGCAATTTTGAGTTTATTAGGATAAATTCCAGTTTCAATCGACCGATTAAAAATATCTGCCAAAGGTTTGCTCAAAATATGTTTTGCACATTTAATAATCCTCGAAGGGCATGAGTATAAACCCTCAGCTTTTTTGGTTGGTAGTGTGATAATTTCAAGTTCAATATCTCTTTCAGTTATCGGAATGAAAACAAATGAATCTAGTTGAGATGTGTAGTTAAGGCTATTTGTATGTTGAAGGTAATCAGAATAATGTTTTTCAGAATGTGGCATTTTAGCAGCTAATCTTTGTCCACATGTAGCAAAATGTTTATTCAAGATGTTAGATATATTTTTAGGATCAAATGTTAACCGAGAAGTAGGATCCTGTCGCATGGCACCAATATTATTTTTATTATTACGGCTACGTCCTAAAATTTCCCTTATTCCTTCCCATTTCTTACTCATATTTGTGTGATTCAAGTCGAAATATTTTTCATAGTACAATTTTTTGCTGGCTCGGAGTACAGTAACAATATAGTTTCTATATATTTTATACTGAGTTACATTATTTGTGTGAAATAACTTATTTTTAACTTTAACAGATGCCCTTAATCCTCTAGTTACCCATGGCTTGGATAATTGTTTTGCTTTACGCCTAGAAATGGTCTTGATAGGAGCATGTTTATTTATTAGTTTATTTACTTTATTAAAAAAAGTCGAAAATAACTTGTTAGGATTATTCTCTGGTTCCATTACGACAAAATCCCAATTTATCTCTGCAAGTTCTTGGTTAAATAAAGTATCGGAGAATGATGAATAGTCACGATATTTACGTTTTTGGATGTTTTGTCTGACGGTAATGGAATCTAGGATACAAAATTGTGAAAAATGATCGCTTACATCAGATATTGTGTTCCCACTAACTAACACATTGGAAGGGTTATTAATAAATATGTTGTCAATTAATGTGGCTGATTCCCCATGGACGCGCGAGGGTTTATCGATGCTAGGGATCATTGAACAGCTTTGTAAATATAATAAAAAATTATGTGCATAATTACACCTATCAAGTTTTAATAGGTCTATGTTGAAATCACCCATGATAAACACATATTTGCCTGTTGATGTGTATTGCTCTAGTTTTTGTTCAAAATACGCTTGGAATGTCTCAGGTGAATTGTGTTGTCTGTATACGACACAGCATATAATATTTTTCTTGCTAGGAATGATAATTTCAATCCAAAGCGCTTGATAAGCTGTATTAGCAGATTTTTCAATAACAGTATAACTAAATTCATTATTAATATACATTCCAACCCCTCCAGCAGCTAAAGGGGTTGGAACAAATTCAAATTAGTAGTCAGGGATGCTGTAATTAAAACCGTCTAAGTTGGTATCTTTAATGCGTGTCTCGGTGATGCCAATAACACTAAAAGGAAATTTCAATTCGTCTAATATTTGAACTTGTAAATGTTCTAAGTTCTTTCTTAAACTACTTACATTATTATGAAATAAGGAGAAATGATTATTTGATAAACGATGATTACCCTTTTTGATTTTAGTAAAATTCTCAGGAGAATAGTATTTGCAATGAATATGGTGGTTCATCACATTTTGATCGGGGTTAATATTAGAATTTGATCGTATATTTAGATTAAATACGTCAAGATCATAAATACTTCCCTTGTAGAATCCGACATATTTATAACCTATTTTATACCTATTTTTTCTCTATTTAGCCCTATTTTTTCCGTATTTTTTCAAAAATATGTCTATTTTATTACTATTTATCAAATTTCATAAAATAGTATATGACTATTTACACCCTATTTAAAATATAGGTTATATATATTTTTCAAAAAAATAGCTTTGAAATAGATATTCAAATCCTATTTGAAAGAGTAATTGACGGAATCTCACTATAAAATAGCTTTTAAATAGCTATTTAATTCCTATTGATGACAAACGAGTCAGTTAAAATAGTTTAAATAGCTATTTTTAAACTATTTTTGCATATCTTCTTTGGAGCCATTCTTAACATAGTTATTAAATAGCAAAATAAATAGGTCTTAAATAGCTATTTGATTCCTATTCATAGAAATTTGTGGCGAACTTTGTTCAAAATAGCTATAAAATAGCTATTTTTAAACTATGTTTGCTTTTATTTTTGGAGATATTATTAAGTATTGTTAAAATAGTTATTAAATAGGAAAATAAATAGATCTTAAATAGCTATTTAATTCCTATTCATAGAAAGTTGTGGCGAACTTTGTTCCAAATAGTTATTAAATAGCTATTTTTAAACTATGTTTTCTTTTATTTTTTAATTTTTAGAGCCATTCCTAGAATAGTTATTAAATAGCAAAATAAGTAGATCTTAAATAGCTATTTAATTCCTATTCATAGACAGTTGTAGCGAATTTTGGTCAAAATGGCTATTAAATAGCTATTTTTACACTATGTTTACTTTTATTTTTAGAGCTATTGTTAAAATAGCTAATAAATAGCACAGTGCCTTTTTTAAGGAATTTTTACTAGGGAGGGGGGGGGGGGCAAAACAGGAAAAAAGGCAGAACGAAAAATATGACCCATCGAAGTTTGGCGAACACGCGAGTCAGTGAAGAGAGATTTTGTAAAACTTTAATTTATTAACTTCACCTATATAGACAATAACTTCAACCCTTTGTAGCTATAATCGTACAGCTATAACCAGTGGCGTAGCCAGACCTTAATTTTTGTTGTTTTTTTTTTGTGGGGGGGGTTCGAACAGTCTAGGAGGGTCCGGGGAAATTTTCAAATCTAGGGTCCCTGAATTGCGATTTCAAGCATTTTGGGAGTGAAATTCCGAAGAGTTCAGAAGATTATAAAGTACATCGAAGACATGAATTTTTCCAGACATTTCTACTCGGAATTAAATAAATTGGAAAAGTCACCTTGAGGAGACTAGGAGGAGGGGTCAGTGTCACCTTATTTCCTCTCTGTGATGCTGGGGGGGGGGGGAATCCCTATGTGATTTTGATCAGAAATGTTGCATTTAAATCATTTTCGGTTCTATGAGACACCATTTCCGCATTTCCGCATTCTCAAACTAAATCTATTCTCCTTGGAAACAGCATTTTATTGGATTGTTTGCATGAAATCTATCGCTATTATGAAATACTCGGTGAAGAACAATATGAATTACACACAAGATAGCTGTGGAGGAGGCTATGGAAGGGCATAATCTCATTATCAAGTAAATCAACTGCAATTCTGACAGCAATCATGAGCAATTCTGCTTCGCACTTCTGGGGCAGAAATGGCTTTACTGGGGGGGGGGCATTCTTTCCCCCCAGATATATAGTTAAAAAAGGCACTGAAATAGCAAAATAATTAGATCTTAAAAGCTATTTATTTCCTATTCAAATAGAAAGTTGTGAGAATTTAGAAAGGATAAATGTATTTATTTAACTGGTCAAAATTTCCCAGTTTGAGTTAGTTAATTTTAAATTTCTCATCAGTTCATTGAAATTATATTTACAAAAATATTTATAGTCTTTGTGGACTTTGTGGAGGTAGGTATTTTGTCTCTTGACAAAACAGCATTTTTGACAAAACACCATGCCATGAATACCACCAAAAATTCTCACAACGAGCGCAGTTTGACAGACTGGTGCCTAATTTTCTTACAACGCGCGCAAAGCTTTCTGGGATAGCGTCACAATTCACAACGCCATATTTTAAAATTTTTTTGTTTTAAACTTTCCGCTCGAAATGGCTCAAATACAGAGCTTTTATTGAGCGAAAGTGTTACTTATTGTAAAGATAAAAGGACAGGGATGACTGTGTAACATCCAGGTAAGAATTTTGTTATGTTTTATATATAAATAGAGAAATTTTGAAAGGAAATATTTACTATCTTCATTCGTGAATTTTGAGCACTTGTTCCGGTGTCAAGCGAAATTCCTGACCTCTGCTAAATACCTGACCTAGCGTGACGGGTCAGAAATTTCGCGCGTACAGGCGCGAAATACATGACGCTTGCTAAATTCTAAGTCGGCCAAAACTGTTTTTTAGAGTTTAGATAAAATAATCATGATGTTAATTTCTAATACTTCGTTAATTAAATATTTCAAATCGACATCGCTAAGTTTCAATCACAAACACTTTAAATTTCAAAGCGAATTGTGTGGTCGATCGTGACCGCGAAATACACGACGTTTGCTAAATACGGTCGGTCGAAACGATTTTTAATCCATATGCGATGTTACCAAATGTTTCTATAGCATAGACATCGCCAAATCTAAACGGCCAACTCATGAACTTCGAACTCATCGTTGCTGCTTACTAAATAGTGAGAAGGTCAAACGCGAACCGATTTTTAGTGCTTATAGTATAGTAATGCATATACGGCATAACCTTTGAAACTGGCGTCTATTTTATATCATGCACCAAGATCGCTTTTCGAGTGATTTTTCCATATCAACGATTCAAGGTTTATTATAACGTTCACAATCAGTGGTATAGTGTCAATTCAGTTGATCAATTGTAGAATTAATGTTGGAAAATTTATGTATAAATAAAATGGCTTTATAAATACACGTGTTGTCTGTTCAGTTGCGAAATTTATGAGCCAAAGTCATTCATGCGCATCGTCTGCGAATGGGCAGTTCTACAATAGTCAGATATTTCGCAAGTCAGGAATTTCGCGTCACACCGGCTTAAAATTTCAATTTGCTGCGACAATATTTGAATTAAAACAACATTAGTTTTATAGAATGGCTTACATTTGACTCAGCCTATATATTTATAAATGATGTTTATTGTAATGCCAAATAGTATACTTTGATCTTTGTGTATACTATAGTGTATGTGACAGATTGCCAGATTCCAGTGTTTGTTGTATAAAATAATTAACGATATGGAAATGTCGGACGAATATCCACTTCCATAAAATAATATAGCTTGACATGATGGCATCTACTCAATTCTCATATGCCTACCCAGACATGTCCCAGCTAAACATGGTTTGAGAAAATTTATCGACTGGTTTCAAATTAACTGGTACTTTTATAAGTTTCCAATATTTATTCATATATAGGTGGGTGAGTTTAGGATAGATAAAAATATCAATTTAATGTGTTGTTGTCATATGTGGCAACTTGATTATAGATGTGTCCCTAACTGGAAACAGTTAAAGTCCTTAGTTTGCTTGTTCAAACTTATGAATACATTTAGTTAATACACCACATGTTCTGCTTAATAATATATGTAACAACCTTTGGGCTACATTTTATATATTTTAGAGACACCCAGTGGCGTAGCCAAGGGGGGGCGAGGGGGGGGCGATCGACCCCCCAATCGCTTCTAAGACCATTCTCGCGAAAAGTCTAAATCCGTATAGCAGTTGGGGGGGGGGGGTACGTTTAACGAAATCCAAACTCACAATATAATTATGCCGTTGAGGTATGGAAATTATAGCTACCCAAGTTTGGGTAAAAATATCGAGTGCGCAAATCTGATATAATCATTTATGTCTTGGGAGCGCTGAGCTGGTATTTATATGCTTATATACAAGGTGTTAAAACACGCAAACCATTGAATTGGCAAAGCTGCGCAAAAGCAATTACTATAACTGTCAAAACAATTTACTTAAGCTAACATACTCAAAAGTACTTAACAGATTAAATCTGGGCGAGTCTACTTCCTTAGTATTATCCAATCATGTCATCGCGAAAACTGAATAGTAAATTATAATATGCGCGGAATTTTCTTGCGTGACTAGCGCAGACTATTGTATACATGAAAAATGGCAGAAGCTTCTGTTCCTCAAGATCTTTCGTCTTATGAGTACGAACCTTCCTGTCCTTTGCCCAGTGGAAGAGAAGCCAGGGACCACGTTATAAGCAAAGGACCTTGCCAGCCAAGAGATATAAATTTTCCTTTGGATAACCGGAATCGTAAGTTTCTAGTATCGTGGTATGAGAAATTTCCTTGGTTAGAGTATTCTGTCTCGTTGGATAAAGCTTTTTGTTTCGTCTGCAGAGTGTTCAACGCACAGGTGAGTTAATTGTGTGATTTGCGCTTTAATTATTTTCCTAAGTTAGTCCTAACCTTGTTAAGTTGTTTACACTTATTGCGTACCGTTTAATTTGCAATTATACATGGACCATGGCCCTGGTAGTGTTTAATTATATATCAAAATGCGATGTGTAATACTCAATACTGTTGTTTTAAATAATTACTAATTATCGCAAAAGTATGAAAAGTTCCACAAACAAACTATAATTCATCCTCTCTGTATCGTCAAATAGTTGATATGTATTATAAAAATACAAGAAACGCTTCTTATATTATGACAACGTAAAACAATGACATTTGTCTTCTTTGCATGCAGACGTCGTCAAGGAGTGAACCTACCTTCATCAAAACTGGTTTTAGTAACTGGAAAAAGAGCGAAGTCTTCGCAAAGCACGAGAAGTCAGATTGCCACAAGCATTCACTTCAAGCTCATCGTCACTGGAAATCCCAGAAGCCAATACATCATCAAATAGACGAAGAAAATGAGAGACAAGAGTCATATCGTCAACAAAATGTACGTATTGCCATTTGCCAAATATATATAACTTTGACAGGCCATCTGTGCACAACATTACAGACGAAGTAAGCGTGTGAAAACGCCAGTTTTGCATAAAAATGTCGGTGATATGGTGGTAATCCTGGTAATACGTTTATTCCTAAGAAACAATTGAGTGACGCGTATAAAGTTAACACAGTTAGGATTTTTTAAAAATTGTATCCTTTTATTTTCAGGTAAAAAAGAACCGAACTGTAATTGGTAAGATCATTGATGTTGTTCGACTTCTTGGAAAACTGAATTTACCATTTAGGGGACACCGCGAGGATAAGAATTCTTTAAACAAAGGGGTGTTTAAAGAATTTCTTGAACATATAGCAAAGTCTGATTCTCTTATTGAAGATCATTTACGAAATTCTGCAGGTAACTATATCATTCACTGGTTCAGTAACGTTAAGGTTACTACGAATTTTCGGTGGAATATAGGGATATATGAAACTGCATGATAATAGAATGGAATAAGGAATAATAAAGATAAACTGAAGTCGTAATTATGATAATTCTGTAATTATTTCTTTTTATCGATTTCAGAAAACGCTAAATACACTAGCCCTGAGATCCAAAATCAGTTGATCAAGGTGGTTGGTTCAGCTATATTAGACGACATCATACGTCGTGTCAAAGGAGCCGAGATGTATGCAATCATTGCAGATGAGACACCAGATCTTAGTAAAACGGAACAGTTAGCTGTACTTGTTCGCTATGTCTGGAATGGAGTGATAGAAGAACGTCTTTTAGCTGTAGAACCTATGGAAGAAACCACAGCTGAAGCGCTTTTCCATACCATCCGAGAGAAATTACAACAGTGTGGGATAGAATTTTCAAACATGCGTGGACAATGTTATGATGGTGCAAGTAACGTGTCTGGAATCCATACCGGACTGCAAGCACGCATCAAAGAGATTTCCCGTCAGCAATTTACACACATTGCTATGCTCATGTTTTAAATCTGGTCATCGTGGACACAATGAGTAACAATAGTATAGCAAGAGATTTCTTTGGAACGTTGCAAAATCTATACGTGTTCATCGAAACTTGCACAAAACGACATGCTGTGTACTTGAAACACCAGAGAAAGTTGAATGCGTCAGATGATGAAGGAAAAAAGAAGCGTGAGTACGTTCTGAAGAAATTGTCTGATACAAGATGGGCATGTTGGGCGGACAGCATCACCGCAATTTACCACACACTCGAAGCTGTCATCGCGACTCTAAAAGAGATCAGAGAAAATGAAAAGAAGGCTCACATTGCAGCAGAAGCAAAGGGGTTGTTTCAGAACGTCTGTGATTTTGAATTTGTTTTGGCTTTGGAGGTACTGTTTTGATGACAAACGTACCGTGATTTATATTTCATTCATTTTTATTTTTAATGAAAATTTAATGATGTGAGTTGATCATTTTTATTAAGGTGCTGAAGA
>CACRXK020009862.1:0-18511 GCA_902702795.2 Paramuricea clavata
CAAAAAAGGCCCCCCCCCCCCCGGTTCCTACGCCCCTGGATACAATCTTACATTTTACAATTCCATTATTTGTTATACAAACGGCAAATCTATGAACTACCGCATTGGAAACAATGACGCAGACAGGAGAAAAAGAAATTGAAACTGTTTTGTAAGATATAACGACTGTCTTCTCATGGCGTCTACGTACTATAGACTCACTGATCTGAAAACGTACTAGACTCACTGATCTGAAGGACTGGATGGAGCATACGCTGTGCATAAATGAAGTCATATTGGTGTGACCACCGCAAATCTACTATGGTGTTGGTGACATGATAGAAGAGGTTCCAACAGTTTCAGGTTATCGGTGGGAAAGGATAAACATTACCCGAATAGAAATGTATTAACAGTAGTCTCTCTTTTCCCTTAAATTTGCCCGTGAATAACTAAGGGACTGGTTATAATTTATCAGGGGGGAGGTGTAATTCAAAATTTTAAGGAATGATATTTTGTGACCCTGCTTTGCCATAACCCGGAAAAATAATGCCCCCCGCCTCTCTCTTGCTCGTGTCAGCAAAATGTGGCCTACCTACTACTAAACCCTGCATTCAATAAATTTTCTAATTGCACTTAAGTTTTCTAATTTTGTAGTTGCGCTTTAAATTAAATACTAAAATTTATATTATACCAATACATAGTCATATATAAAACTTTAGTTTTTTCAAACTTTTCATTATAAGTGTAAAGAATCATTTTTTTTCAATGCAACTCAAACAAAATGTGAGAAGGCATGTATAAAACAATTAATTGAACTAAAACAGCAGACCCCTTCCCCGCCTTCATAAACTGTCTAATATTTTATGAACCCCCCTTTTTCCTGGCTAAAAAATATGTGACCCCCCCCCACTGTTTCCACCTCCCCACCCCTCCTGCTAAATTATGACCACTCCCTAATGAGGTCACACCAAGATGGCTGTCATGCACAGCCCAAAAGTTTCATTATCTAGTGTTTGAAAATTGAAACGTTCTAAAACTTATTAGAAGAAATGTGGGAAGCCATATCTTTCAAATTATACATGGGAAAAGACATTTGCTTGATATTGCAACTATTTTAAACAGGACGCGATACGATCGGTAGGGATTTTGACAGATTTTAAAATCTCATCTCATTATTAATATTCCGGCTTCAAAATTGGTTATTTTTCAGATCAGTGACTAGACTAAAGGACCTTTCATTATTTATGACCGGGGGTGGGCTGGAAAATTCAATTAACAACTAAACAAAATGTCCTGCATCACAAAAAATTCAATGACCCCCTTCACATAAATTCTAAAAAAATAGTACCCCTCCCCCTCATGTACAATACTGTATAGAAATGAGCTCTTTAAACTTGTAATAAATGGCATCAGATCTTTCATTTACTTGTGCTTTCGACAATTAATATGCATGCCTATTTAACCCGTTAAGCTGTAGAGCTTTCCTGTTGACGAGTAAAATCGTTTGGCGTTAAACAAGTAAAATATAAGTAGCTAGAGTGCACTGGGGCGCAATGGGTTAACTAGAGACATTGTCAGATTTTTTGGTTAACCCATTAATTAAGCTGCAGAGCGCCGAAGAGGCTAAAGCTGGGCGTCATACCATTTTTCGCTACTAAGAGTGTGGTAAAAAGTCGCTCAAAAAGGAAAAAGTTGCTTGAAGTTGCTCGAGCCGAAAAAAGATACTCAAAAGTTGCCGAACACAATCGGGACATGCATGCCTAGCAGAGCTTCCCCATTGACGAGTAAAATCGGTTAGGAGTATAGGGTTAGGGTTAGAGTTACAGTGCCGTAGGAAGCTCCCCTTGATTGGGGAGCTGAAAGCGAGGGCCAAAGGCCCGAGGAAATTTTTAAATTTAGAGTCTCTGAAATGCCATTTCCTGGACTTTGAAGAAGACTTTGACAGAATTCTGATGGTCAGAAAACAGCATTTTAGTATGTCGAAATTTACAATTTAGTAGCACTAAATGGGCGAAGGCGTATTTAATTAACTATATATTGGATAAGTTGCAGGAAAGTATGAGTAATATCTTCATTCTTTGCAGTTTGTCATGGATAATGTAGCCGCTTAAAATTAATCAATTGGCAGTATTTTAAAGGTATATTATTTAAATGATGGTCTGCATGATTTTTGAAAAAGAATGATTATTAGCAAATTATTTGTTGAAAAAGAATGATTATTAGACCGCTAAACAGCTAGTGACTTGGACATTTGACTCCGGCTCGGATTTGACTCGGACTTAGAACTGGGCCGTTTGCTGTGACCTCGAAAAGTGCCTAGAAAACGATTTTCATTAAGCATGTCCTGGAACTGAAATATTTTTATGGGAACTAACACTTTCGAACACACTGAGTTCAAATCCGAAAACTTCCCGCACCGTAGACCCGCAGTTTTCTCACAAACTGCTATTTTATCCTCGCTAATTTCACAACAAATTTTTTCATTGTTCAACGACACGGATGGATGAAGACACACGATTGCATAACTCAAAATGACTAATTCCTATGAACCAGTCTCTACATTGAACAAAAGACCGGTTTTGCTCGAATTATTTTGAGTTATGTAATTTTAAGCGTGTTGGACGTAAACAACATATCTTGTCTACAACTTTGGGAAGGTACCGATATCACTTTGTAAAATCCTCAGTTCTGGCTGTATCCCTATAAAATCACAAGGACGTCAATGTTAAGTCGTTGGGCTATATCTCTGGGATGAGAAATATTTCCTTACATGCGATCAAAATGTTTTATACAACGATGTAAAACGGTAATCTTATGGAATGGGTCAGCATCTCCATTTCCAACACAGTTTCTGAGATGTAATTCAAGAGGTAACTTATCATTGCATTTGAACTATTATATCAGTTGGTGTTATTCTGTGCGATAAGCGAATATTATTGGAAAGAGGGCTGCCAAATACGTTGAAATCACCAAATAAACAGCTTATGTACACATTTCTCCACTTCGTCGTAAGTTTACAGAGCAGATTTTATACCTTGGCACTGGTCTTTGTCTTTGATATGAACATTTATTCCCCTAGTTTAAGGTTATTTAAGATTCATCCTGTCGTAAGTCTTCTACTAGCAACCAATCGACAATATTTCACTTTAGCGTTGTCTTTGCCGTTACGTTGGCTTCGCATTACTTTTGTTTTAAATACCTTGATCGCGTTAAATTAGTTATTTTTCAGGCCAGTGATATAGCCAAAAGACTTAGCATTAACGTCCTTGTGATTTTACAGAGATATCGCTAGAACTGAGGATTTTAGAAGGCGTTATCTGTACCTTCTCAAAGTTGTAGACAAGATATGTTGTTTACGTGCAACACGCATAAGATTACATAACTCAAAATAATTCGGGCAAAACCGGTCTTTTGTGAAAAGGAAGACTGGTTAATAGAAATTGGTCGTTTTGAGTGATATAATCGTGTGGCGTCATCGATCCGTGTCGTTGAACAATGAAAAAATTTGTTGTGAAATTAGCGAAGATAAAATAGCATTTTGTGAGAAAACTGCGGGTTTACGGCGCGGGAAGTTTTCGGATTCGAACTCAGCGTGCTTGAAAGTGTTAGTTCCCGTAAAAATATTTCAGTTCCAAGACATGCTTAATGAAAGTGAACGATATCAGGACGCAGCAAACGGCCTATGGTTAATATGATCACTATATAATTATTGTGACTAATTTTTAAACTATGAAGTATTGAATTAACCAGATCATGTTAGGTGGAATATATATTAACCACGAATTATTGGTTAATAGTCCTAGGACTGGATCAATATACTTCACCAGGTAACCAGTATTACCATGTGAGTAAAATAAAGCAATATGGTTGCATAATCTGGTTAACTTAACAATATAGCCTGGTTAAATTAACAAGAAATCATGGTTAAATTAGCCATGATAGCACAGAATAAGGCATACAGAAGGTCGACTCGAGTAACCGCTGCCACGCCACGATTCATCATCAAAATGCTGACACCATGGTCCTAGCCAGTGCGCGTTTGAGAGGCATTCCTCCCTGGACGTCCGCCATTTTGAATATTATCAGGGGGGGTGAATGCCTCTCAAACGCGCACTGGCTAGGACCATGGCGTCAGCATTTTGATGACGAATTACGGTTACGCCAAAATCATTGGAAAATCATAGGAAAAACCAAAAAGTCGGCCTTCTGTCTACCATATTCTGTGACGATAGTGATCATATTAACCAAGACTATGGTTAAATTAACCAGGAAATTTAACCAGGAACATTAAGTTACCCCAAACAATGTTAAGTTTACATTAACCAGGAAATTTTTACCAGGCTGTTTTTAGAGCACCTCAAAGCATTAATTAATAAAGCATAAGTAAATTAGCCAGCCATAATGCTTTATTTTGCTCACATGGTAATACTGGATACCTGGTGAAGTATATTGATCAAAATTAATTCAGTCCTTGCACTGGATCAAAATGAATTCATCTCACTTTTCAAGTCCTCGCATTTTGATACAGTCCTCGGCTTTGCCACAGACTTGATCAAATTGTGGGGACTTGAAATCTAAAACTCAAGATTGCTGGCCACAAGAAGCTTTTCGCGGATGGGGGAGAGATTTCTGTGGTCCAATCAGTGGCAGACACTAGAAGAGACCAAGGGGAAACTGCCTCCTCCGTATAATTTCTGAAAGCCGTAGAATGATAGCTGAATATAACTGTCTAAGAAAGCTGTAAAATAAGTTTGCACTGAGATTTGCAGCTACAAACGGTGGTCTTATGTTGGCATCCCCACCTCCCACCCCAATATTTCGCGAAGCGTTCGCCAATGGGTCCATTGCTTCTTGTAGAAAGCATCATAAAGCAAAGGCGGAACAATAATTGCGCAATCATTGAACAAGTGCGGGGCTCCCAGTGCATACTTAATCCCACCGAAACAATTAGTATTCAAAACATTTCATTTCTCTTCATAGTTTACGTACGACAAGGATGGAAAAGCGTTTAAGACATCAACAGAGGAAACATCTTCAGCACCTTCAAGTAAGCTTCATGTTTACATTGTAATATTTCCACCCGCTGATGCATTCCTTAACCAGTCATAAGTACGTACCTTTATCTATTTATTTATAATAGCGCTTTTTGGTTATCTTTTGAATTGAACTATTAATTGACATCCGAAAAGGGGGTGGGGAGAACGAGAGGCGGCTGCCCTTTCTCAGAAGGGTACCTAATATATTTAGAAGAAAGTACTTGTTGTAATATGCATTAAAAAAACCATACCAAATGTTAGTCATAAAAAATGTAGGAATTAGTGCAACTAAAAATGTATTGATCAAGATTTTCTTCCAAATTGTTTTAAAAATACGTATCACCTTGACTATTAAATTGATAATCTTATACTAAACCAACATATTACGGTTGGTGAGATTCTGCCCGCACCCCCTCAACACCCCTTCCACACCCCCTCCACACCCCTTCCTCTTTGAACATATGTTTTGGTGTTTGTGCTGTACTTGCTATAAAATTTTGAATTTTAATTTTAATGAAATGTTAATCAGCTGAGTAGCATGCAGCTAAAAGCTGAAATATACAGAATTAATTACATGCAATATTTCAGAACGTAGTAAAAAGAACTCTTAATAACATATACTACCTGAAAAATTTTAAAACTACGTAATACCATATGTTACTACCATGCAAATTTTAAGTATCGCTAAAACGTCTAAATATTAAGATAATGAGTCATTTAAGCTAAAATACTTGAAGGTAAAAATGAATTTTGAAATCTATTAGTTTTATATTCAATTAAATTGACATCGTTATCATTACGAAGACTATAATTGACTAAGTTCTCACGTCTATCAGGAACGAGTTCGTCAGAGGCGCCGGAATATCGATAATTGCGGGGGCAGATATTCATATATTCGTGTTCACAGACTGTAAAAACAATCGATTTCAAAAGAAATTAATTGGGCAGAACAGAAAATATATGAATATCTGCTCCCCAATTATCGATATTCCGGCGCCTCTAGAGTTCGTGCAACTTGTGTTTGGGGTGAAGAAGTTTTTTGAAATATGACATACGTAGATCATTTCTTCTTTGACTAAGTGATTGAATGCCATTAAGTTTCATAACTTCCCGGTACGATAGATCTGGATGTATTATTCGTAAGGCATGTTTTTGAATTCGTTCAACTTCTTCTTTTAAATAATCTGGAGCACCATAGTTCCAAACCTGGCATGCGTATTCAAGGATAGGCCGTATACATGTAAAAAATACTTGAATTAGAGAATTGTTTAAGTACTCGGAGAAAGTATAGTCTCTTTGATGCTTTTGCTACGATGTATTCAATATGCAAGTTCCAATGAAGATCAGACGAGAAAATAAGACCAAGGACTTTTGCTGACGAAACCTGGGAAATACAATGTTCTCCAACGAACAGTGAAGAATGATGGAGCATCATTTAGTATCAATGACGTTATTTTGATGAAGTGAGACTCCAGATCTGTAGTTTGATTGCAGGCTTGACCGGAGAAAGAGATTCGTCGGGCTGTAATAGTGCTGGAAGGTATAAATTTCTTGCAACAATGATAATAATTCCTTATTCATCTGTCTATAGATGTTACTGCAGACGAGAAACCAAAGGCAGTTCAACAAAAGTCAAAAGGTCAGTGAAGCGGCTAATTTAGATTTATAATTTGTAACTTCCAGTTTAGGGTAATCACGCCGAGATGAAAAACTCCTTGTACAAAGAGGTCAAAAAGGTGTTACTGGAACTTTTTCAAAATTCTAACTATAGAAATATGGAAATTGGAAGTAATTTGGAAATCCAATTCCTTGCTAATTGGCATTTCCATATTATGGCTTTGGTATGGAAACACTGTAATTTCACTATTTATTGCAGTGTGTTCTTCCAACTTCATAGCTAATCGTTACACCGGCGTCAGTCTCTGTTGGCTACAAATTTAATAACCAATAGAGAGTGCTTTATGACGATCTGCCCCTATTACCTTTTATAATTCTACCGTCCATGAATCTAATCTAATACTCTTTTAACGACGGAAATTGAAAGAATGAATGTTAGTTATCTATCCTATTTTTCATATAATTGTTTGCATTTATTAATATATGTAGTAGTTGAAGACGTTCGCCCCAGTTCTCCACAAAGACTTGTGTTTAGTATGGCAACGTTAGATATCATTGATGATGACGATGATCGTCTGGAGTTTGTACCAGTTGTGGATCATGGGGTAGATCGTGAGGATATTGTCGTAGCTGAACAAAAAATCGCAGAACGGTCAACGTACGGCGGATATGAAAGTGATCCAGTATTGATTCAAGAAAATCAAAGACATCACGAAATGCTTCAGGAATTAATAGGTAAGTTCCCTATAACATTTTATCCCACCATGCGATTTGCAAACGCGACCCAGGACACTTTTCTATTAGGAGATAGACTAGTATTCTATTTCTGGTATGTGAGGAGGCATGATAAAGGCGACGTCGTACATGATCCACCAAGTTTGTAGTCTGATAAGTGAAAAGGAGCGCAAAGATGTTAATTTGGTGAGAGTAAAGTTCGTGGGGGAAACAATTACATTTATCTTGCGATATGTCATCCCCGAAGTAGTGTTTCATCGCTTATAAGCTATAATAGAGATATTTCTTCAGCTGGTAGGGAGAAATACAAGCACATTTCTGTATTCATTTTACTCTATTCGTACCCTCCTTTCACTGTATAGAGATTTCCATATCAGGATAAAACAAATTGATTTGTGCAATTTCAGAACTGGACAGGCGGACTACACCTGGAGAGTGCTCAAAAACAGTGAAAGGTCAGAAAAAGACCGAGCCAATAGAAAATACTCGAAGACCACCTTCTCAGCAAGCTTCGTCATCTACCTCACCTGTAAAGATACCTGTCACATATTCTTCTCCAGAGCAACCTGAGGAAACTGGAAACAAGCCAGAAACAGCTAAGCCAGCAAATGATAAAGTTGAAGGTGCTCCGTTGTGTCAAACCAAAGACACAAAATCAATTGTACTTGATGAGAACTTAATGGAAGATTTAACACCTGATACAAAAAGGAAAGTGTTTCGTAAAGCGTTCAGTATGAGAATAAATCGTAACGATGAAACACCAAGTGAGAAAGTCGAAACGGTTGCTAAAGAAACTAGAGGTTCTGAAATAGAAAAACGGCATTCGTTCAGTGGCGGTGAAAGAGTACAGCCAATAAGTACGTGTATTATGTTATTCCTTTTCCTCTATTATCATATAGTCTAGCAGCTAATATGGCTGGGTGTTGGGGCCACAGTGCACATACAATATTACCTCTGCGACTGGATTACGGATCAATAAGGATGCAACTACCTAAAAAATACAAGGAGAAATTTGACGTTCTATCGATCCGACGTTTTGAATTCTTATTATTATTGCATTACCTATACTGGCACAGAATGTTCTCTGAATTTCAAATCAACCCAGGTTTTCTCCTATAGTAACATCTATAACGCTTACTGAACTTCTAGAAAGAAAAGTTTAGAATGGTAGAGTCGTCAAATTACCTGAGTTAACCAGGAATTTTAACCAGACTGTTTTTAGAGAGTGTTGTAGTATGCTTCCCTGACATACTGTGCAGGTGATCTCATTATGCCAAACTTAACAAAACAATGAAGTCATTTATACTGGGCAACTCTATCATTTCTAAACTTTCGTTCTTTTTGAGTGTCACGGAAGAATAGGAACTGAACGTTGGACCTTTTCTCTCGTTTAGCAAAATCGGGTAGTGATGTTTCTCTTAATAGTCTGTACGACTCGACGAAATCTGTATTGGTAGTGGAAGCGAGGGAAAGAGAGCAAATTAAGTGAGTTCTGAAATATTTATTTAGTTTATTTTCAGTCTATATCATCAAGTGTAATTACTTTATACATAATGACGTCACAAGGCTTGATGCCCGATGGCCATTTTGAATTGTTTAATTTTCCCGGACGATGACTACTAAGACCAGCCTTCCTCTCGGACATCAAGCCTTGTGACGTCATTATACATAAGGTCTATTGTTCAGAACGAAGAGCTGTTGTAGTATATGCATGAATTTCATAAATTGTTGTGCTTCTTAGAACTGTGATATTAATTTTACTTCCTTCTTCTCGTCCAGAATCCTAGAAACAATGTTCCTGTCATCCGCTATTTATAATGACTCCAGTTGCTTTACGTTTCAATTTCTTTGTATTTGTCCCGTATGTATTATACAGTAGTTATTAACATCTGTAGCTGGAATAATATATAATGCTATACACGTTTGTAGGTATTATCAAATTCCGCCACTAATGGCCAAACGTGGAACGTTTGATCATAAAGGAACTAAACTGCATATTTGCAATGACCATCTCTTCGTCGCAACCCACTTCTCGGGGACGTAAGTTTGCATAATTTGTATAACTATAGCAATACTGTAAACCTTTCGATGCTAATAATGATGTTGACTTAAAGCTGCTACTGCAGGTCGAAGGCAGATATATATTTACTTATGTTGGGTAACTTTCCTGTTTACTGAACACTGTACGTTGAACACTTCACGCTCAACTAAACTAATCAAGCGTTGGGAACTACACAAATGCCGCTTTCAGTTCTTTACGTTTTTGTAGTGTTTGTACCATCCAGGTATTTGGTTTTAAGAATTTCATTTATTCCTACGTTCTTCTTAGTTTACCGTCTTGCAATGTTTGCAAGTTACCGCTGACTGGCTACTTCGGAAAACAAGGCTATGAATGTCGAGGTATTTTATTTACTATTGCTTCTCACCCTTAGCAACCAGTCCATACATGCAATAGTACCTAATAAAATAATATTAGAATGCCCTATTTAATGGGGAAGCGAAACTATGGTTTAACGTACCAGTTTGAGAATCCACATGTGCCATGCATGGAATGGAATCCTGCATTGAATGGGGGAAAACAGAGTACTATTGAAACGCAGTACTATGGTACTAGGCTAATACACCCTTCCGGAATGTACATCACCTTGGCTATAGAACCTCGTTTATGTGATTGAGACGTGAGCTTTAACTGAGGTCCAGATACACGAAAACGAGGCTCTGTAGCCAAAGTGAGTACTTTCCGAAAGGTTGTATTGATGTGTATAAGGCCTACAATCCAGACCATGTCAAACCGTGAGTGTTACTGTGTGAGTGTTACTTTTTATTTCTAACCTATTGGTTAGTGTTACCGATAAAAATCGGTACACCCAAATCGGTTGAAAACATTTTCAGTAAAATGAAACTGCACACAAAGAGGTTAATTAAGTTTAGTCGACGGATTAAAATCGAGCCACTGCCTAAATCCTACTGTGTGTGTCAGTGTTTAGAAATAATAATTTGCACTAAAAATATTGTTTTTTATAAAAAAAATAGACAAGGTCATTACAACCAAATAGCAAAGAATACCAAATTTCTGTATTAAAATCGTGTTTCATATAACGTAACGTTTTGAGAACATGCATAGTATGGTGATGGAACAAACGTTTTAAACGAAAATGTTTTTCTTGATATTATTTAGATTGTCACATGATTAGTCACAAGCGATGTCATTATGAAACGAGTAGTGTCTGTACAAACAGCACATTATCGTCCTTAAGGATGTGAGTATATATACCAAATATTTTATGCACCATTACATCTATGTATATGTTAAATATGCAATGCCTGATTGAAACCCCATCCATGTTATTTTTTATGATTTTATGATTTACATATTTTGCTACTGTTGGTTATTTTAGTAAGAAAGCTGCATCTATATATGGATACAAATAAATATTATAAACCTTACGATGTGGTAAGCATAAAATAAAACTAAATAAATAATATCCACTAATTGAATAATACTGGTTAATTTATAATAGTCAAATAGATATTAGTGAATTAAAATGAGACATTGATTATGTTTTTAAACATAATTAAAAGTCCAAACTTAAAACAAACTAAAAGATAAAAGAGATATAAAATGCATAAAGGTAAAAGGGGTATAAAATACATAAAGACATTTAAATTATAAAGATATAGTACTATTCAAATTTGAATTATCTTAAATCATTTTTTATTAAAAGACGTTTCTTTTTCCTATTTAGCGTTATCCTGGAGGACAAGCCAGAGTGAAGCACTGACCTGATCGAAACATTCTATGGGAGAGTGTCAACATGATCGTGAATTGTTAACAATCACAGCAGCAGAGAAGATGTGAAATAATTATTTTTAATCTAGGAGCTCTACTTTTACTTGTCTAAATATTGAGGATGTGCTCATTTTATCCCGCTTTTTCGAGATGGGCGGAATCGATTTTTAATGAATTGAGATAGGTCACGTGACTTTCAAGAAAAGTCAATAACTGATCAGTAAAAGAACTGAAATGTTGTGGGTCAGGTCCTGTAGTTTAATAGAATTGTGATAAATTAATATTGTGACTCTTTAAACTTTTGTAATTATTCAATCAGCAATTTTTACTAGTTCATCAAAATCACTGCTTCTGCCTCCCACCCGTCCCGCAAAGCAGCACAATGAGCACAACTTGCAGCAATCTTTAATCAGTCGCATCACTGAGAAGATTTTTTATGGATGCATGGGATGTCGTATAAATTCGTTAATGTTAGTTGACAATTTAATGTTAGTTGACAATACAATTACTGTACAATCCGTGCTATATAACGTGCTCTGGATATTGAATGTCGTTTGGCTTAGGTTTGCTGCAGACAAATGAGAATATTGTATATGTACGGCAACAAATGAATTTTTTAATGTTTTTAATGAATATATATATATATAATAATGTACCATTTAACTGTTGTACATGGCCAAGTAAACATAGTGGTACTCGAATGGAGTTTAGATTTATTGTCACTGTTTTTATGCTCGCCTATAGCTTGTCCCCGAGCCGGCGGCGCGAAGCGCCGTGCGAGGGTACTAATTCCCCCCGGCTATTTACACCCGGAGAAACGAAAGCATTAGGGAAGTCTGAAGTTCATCAATGAGCGCGGGCGTCGGTCACCAACGATGGGTGGTCCATAGAGATTATAAATAACACGGATTATAAATAAGTGTTATTTATAATCTCTATGGGGTGGTCATCCTCACTGATCTCAAAAATATGGCGGACTGTCATTAAAAGCGGACACTGATTGGTCCAATTTAAAGTTTGCATTATAACGGCTGCATGACGACAGCGAAATAGCAAACATTTGACATTTCTTGATTTGATGAGTTGATGATTGACAAATTTCTTGCAAATATTCTTCATTTTTGCTCGTATTTCTGCAAGATTTTGTAAATTTCAAGAAAGAAAGGGCGAAAGAATCAGCTAAAGGAAGGGAGCCGACGTTAACGAAGGTAAGTTTGTTTTAAATATTGATTTTATAATGGCTTTAAAACCCGACGGCCTTTGCGTATATGAAACAACTAAACAAGACAGCATATAATTTCAGTGTATCTTTAATATTGATTCCCTTTTTTATTATATTGAATTTTTTAAATAAAAATAAAGCAAAGTTATTTGCAAGCGAGAATTTGAAATCATTTTATTGCAAAACTCAAAGTTTATCGATAAAGCCATTTAATAGTTAAAGGTAGGTTACAGTCCCTTCTGCGCATGCGCGGGCTTTGTTTACGTTTTTTGTTTTGATCCACATTAATTATATAAGATGAAGTATATCACGGGTTCAAAGTAACATTCCACATAATTTGTGACCGAGGAGTGCAATGTTTAACAATACTTCGCTTCATTTCTTGTACATTTCTACACTGGAAATTTTTGTACACAATAACACAATCTTATACTGTAACTGTAAACATCGTGAATAAAGTTATAAAGAGGCCGCTTTGAACGTTGTTTGACTTGCTATATCAACAGCTGGGGCGGCGAACCGAAATCCCGAAGGTGTGAGTTCGAATAATTTGTGTTTACCTTTGGAGTGTCTCATCATGAAAACATTTAATGCGGTATCAATCCCTCGAAACATGTTGCCAGTGTTGTTGTTGTCATTATGACAGAAGCGCTTGGCGCCTTGGCCTTGGGGAAAGCTTTTCGCTTGACGAAATTCGAAACAAGTGTGATTGAGGATGTGGTTGCAGTTCTACTGCCTTCGTGGCAAAGCCAAGGGCGAAATATTTGGGGCCATTCCATTTAAAATCCACACACCCCCTACGGATGAGGTCAGTACAATTTTAACCCCTAAGAAAAAAAGATCAAAGTGCCGACACAAAACCCCCCTCAGAAATTTGTAAATTTTCCCCTTACCACTCAGAAAAATTGCAGAGATCAAAGGATGCCGGCAGGCTTAACCCCTCAGAAACGACTTTTTGAGTCACCCTTCAGAAAAACTCATCCGTAGGGGGGGGGGTGTGGACATTAAATGGAATGGCCCTTGACCGCTGGATAACTGAACAGCTTTTGTTCAAGCTCGTGCGCGCTATGGAGATGATTTCGTTATAAACAACAAAGAGTTCAATAGATTGACAGTGACGAGAGTACGAGACGCTAAGATTATATTCAACTTTTTTGTGTTATACATGTATGTTTTGAAATTATGAACTGGAAGTATGAATTCATTGATATTACTCTCATATTGACACTAAATGATGATATTCTTGTGACACTGAATGATCTAATAGTAATATTAACTTAAACAATTCTGGTCAATCTAGTGATCACGTTAGTTCATCATGTCTCTTCAAGACAGAGGACAATTGCTAAATATATGCTTGTTTCGCTCTATATCAGAGCTCATCAGAATGCTCAGGAAACACTGATGAAATTTTTATTTACATCAACGAATCAGTCTTTCTTTTTCTTAACAGATTTATTGGGTTATATGATAGGCTAATACAAATAATTTACAAACAATTATTGGCCCCCCTGAAAGTACTGACACAAGATCAGGCAATCATAGTACAATATGAACTGGCTTGTGTTTCAGATTGCTTTGTGTAGGAGGCAATCCATCTAGGAGAAAGAAAGCTCGGATTTCAAACCCCCAGATCCCACCTTGGACAATACATGTACAGTGACTACATGATCATTAGAGCTTGGAAATTAGGTTAAATTCTTAAAGAAAAGCGATTCATTTTTGGTATGTGAGGTATAATTTACATGTATATATATACATATATACTGTATATAAATTGTGCACAAATTATCTAACTAATAGCCGTGTGTAAAGCTATACTGTAAAGCTGCTAACACTTTATTTATCTCAATGACATTTTCAGTGTTCTGGATAATTTTCATTACTTTGTGAAGAGTTTTTTGTCTTTGATTTATATATACATTTTTAGATTTGAATTGTCTTCATGTGATAAAATAAGAACCTGAAATGCTAGCCTAAACAAATTCTTATTTAGGGTGTCTAAATAAAAAAATTTAGCCTGACAGGTTCTTAAATTGTAGGTTCTTTATATGCAAGCTTTTAGTCACAATTAGGGTGAAAAATATACTAGTAATTATTAATTGAGTTTGTTTACATCATATAAGTTTCTGTGATCAAAATATTTTATAAACTAAATGTCTTAGGCGGTTTAATTTTTAAACGTTAATTTTTAAACCTTACACCAAAGTGTGTTTAGTTAATCGAACTACGAATCAAATTTTATAATCGCTGACTTTTTAACAGCTATCAGCACCAAAAAATTCTTACTTTTGCCGAATTAACGTCGGCAAAAATTTGCCGGCCTGGGAGGTTGATAGGTCGGCATTAAGGTCGGCATTGCCGAAGCCGACCTCGTTTTCGAGGGCTGTAAGCTGCTTTGATTAAAATATACTTTGATCAGAGAAACTTTTTATGTGTTTCTATTAAGTGAGCACAAGTTGTCCATGAGAAGACAGTCAAAGACAGTAAAGCACGGTCAAGTAGATTAATTTATATCTTTTATCAATCTGACAATAAACACTATATAAACAGCCATCCAAGACATGTTGTCTCCAAATTGCTCATTAACACTTTTCATTGACAACTCCTACTCATGCACGAGTATCATATCTTTAGGCCTTAATTATATGGGTTTCAGTTTGGAAATAAAAGAGATAGAAGAGTTCGTATGTAACAATAGTGTATAGTTAAAATTTAAAATAGTAAATAAAGAGAATTTTATAGTCATTAAAACCTCGATCGATGGGCTTCAACAAGCGATTTCATTAAAGTATCCACAGTTAAGGGAGTGAATAGCAGGTATGCTGGGTGAAATGTCCAATCCTTCCTGGATTCTTTTCTTCAAAACCTTTAGTAGAAGCTTGAGGATGTAGTAGGTATATCATGGGGAAACGCAGACAGAAATGGCACGCTCTCCATCGAGGAAAACAATAAAATAGATACACTTTGTTACACTTTGGAAGCATCCCTGCTAGCGTGGTATTCTTTCCTACTCGTCATGTTGCCTCAAAAACTCGTTATTTGAAGGATTTTCGCTCAAAAAAGCTCAATATATTTTGGAAACTTCTAGCTTCAGTGAAGCTGCTTCACTCCTTCGCTTGCGAAAAAAACAACGCGCGTGTTATTGCCAGAAATGAGACTGGACCGAGTATAAACCGAGATGCCCAACTTCCGGTGGAGTCCCCAGGCAAAAACAATCACAGACATGCGCAGAAGGGACTGTAACCTACCTTTAAAGGCTGTTTAGTTTTATAAAGAACACTTTAAAACGTTTTGTGAATTGTTTGTGGTTGAATTTTACCTTAAATTGAAGCTTGTATTACGTATAATTACATACCTAACATAAATATGTTGGGAAATTGATAATTTTGTAATTAAAAGTAATATTTTTAGGCGATTTTTCATTTGTATTAAGAATATTCTTAAAAAATTATCGTGTTACCATGACAACTACTTTAGATACTTCATGTTCGTAAAATACAACGGTTTTGTCAGCAATGCGAGGGTTTCTGCATGCATGTATTTTCTAGTTAATTCATAAAAAGAATCGTCCAAACTAAAAATTTAATCTTTCTGCTCGTACCAGCAGCAACTTGGTGAGATCATTAGGTTTTCTTGATATGCAGATTAGCTAAGAAATTTATTGTGTCATGTATTATGTCTCACATTACATGAAAGTCACCAAATACTTCAGATATTCATTGTGTTTTACGAAAACAATTCCATTTTCAGTTATTGATTTAATCTGCTGATAGGGAAAATCTGACGATTTCCATTGTTTCTAATTTGAATATCACATGGTGAAATTTAATGATAACCATTGTTTATAATTTGTATATCACGTGTCATTTCCCCAAACCGCATATCAAGAAAACTGGATTTCAATATCGTGCGCAACTCTAAATTTCTCTTAAGGTAGCTCCCTACAGTTAGTACAGTTTGTTTAAAACACGATTTATATAGATTTAATATTGATCAGACCGATCATCTTCGCGTGGAATCTCCGTGGCTCGATAAAATATTGAAGCAAGGTCAACAAGCAACGGGAAGTTTTTTTGGTCGGGAAGTTACATGTCGAGCTTTTATACTAAGAGTAAAAGCGATCACGTGACAATACAAATATACAGAAAACTATACAAATGCAAAGAAATAGATATGAAACAAGTATGGAATATCTCGTGCGAAAAACATATTGGCAAAATTGCTAAAATTAAAAGGTCTCATTCGGCACTTTGTTATTGCTGCGAAGTTTGGAGTATTACACTTTCTGATCGTCTGCAGAGATTACAACATAGGCGCGTTAGAGTTACCATGGGTCGTAAAAACGAACAACCTGAACTTGCTCTAAATGAACTAGAATGGAATCAGCGTTTGAGTGAACGCGGCGCTCAGTTTGTAGCAAGTCTAATGTGTAAAATAACTCGTAATCTAGCGTCAAAATGGCAACTGACATATTTCAAACGATTTAAGCAAAGAAATATCTGATTATTCTCGTGTCTCTATTCTCATCTCTGCGTTCTCGCCCAGGATTTTGGCCATCTCACTAAATGTATTTAATTGCCCTAAGAGTGGAATTTTTATACATTTATTAAAGCGCTGCACCGGAATCGCATGGCCGCAGATTCGATTCCAACTGCTGGTTTGGTCTAATAAATGTACTATTCCTCTCGAAATATATTTTCATTCAGGATACCCGTCAGAAAATTTGACCCATGGACCGAGCATATGACTACATGAGAGGAGGCATCGAGGTTAAAATTTGGGGACGCGGCTAATGGGGGGCAAATTTAGGTCCCGGATATAAAATTATGCTCTCATTGGCTAAATAGGCAGTTTTATTAAATTGTTTCGGCAGCTTTTATTGAAATTTTTCAGCATAATCAGCAGTATGATACCTTACTTCCCATCATTCCCTGCACGCATAATTTAAAAGCTGGAATTGCCTATTGAAAGAGGGTCCTGAAGGGGGGTGGGGGGTCCCAATCCCATTTCCCACCTGACATTTTGGCAAAATCCCAGTCCCAGTTGGATTTTTATTAGAAATCCCAGTCCGAGTTATTGAAATCCCAGTCAATAAAAAAACGTTATTTATCGGTAGAATAAACCGTTTTAAGACTTTTTAAGCCAGCGTGTGCAGTGCCTTTTTTAACTATATATCTGGGGGGGGGGGGCAATTGCCCCCCCAGGGAAAAAAATTGCCCCCCACAGTAAAGCCATTTCTGCCCCCGAAGTGCGAAGCAGAATTGCTCATGATTGCTGTCAGAATTGCAGTTGATTTACTTGATAATGAGATTATGCCCCTTCCATAGCCTCCTCCACAGCCATCTTGTGTGTAATTCATATTGTTCTTCACCGAGTATTTCATAATAGCGATAGATTTCATGCAAACAATCTGATAAAATGCTGGTTCCAAGAAGAATAGATTTAGTTTTGATTTTTAACTGTTAAATACATGTATGCATCATCTTCTCAGATTTATTCTGTGTCGTATGAAAAAGCAACGCAATTTTGAGAATGCGGAAATGGTGTCTCATAGAACCTAAAATGATTTAAATGCAACATTTCTGATCAAAATCACATTGGGATTTTCTCCCCCCCCCCCAGCATCACAGAGAGGAAATAAGGTGACACTGACCCCTCCTCCTATTTTTCAAGGTGACTTTTCCAATTTATTTAATTCCGAGTAGAAATGTCTGGAAAAATTCATGTCTTCGATGTACTTTATAATCTTCGGAATTTTGCTAGATTTCACCCCCAAAATGCTTGAAATCGCAATTCAGGGACCCTAGATTTCAAAATTTTCCCGGGGGTGGATGCCCCCGGACCCTCCTAGACGGTCTCACGCCTTCGGCGTGAGGTGAGGTTCGCCCCCCCCCGAAAAAAAAAATTAAGGTCTGGCTACGCCACTGGTTATAGCTGTACGATTATAGCTACAAAGAGTTGAAGTTATTGTTTAAAGTAAAATATAGGTGAAGTTAATAAATTAAAGTTTTACAAAATCTCTCTTCAGACTCGCGCGTTCGCCAAACCTCGACGGCTCATAATTTTCGTTCTGCCTTTTTTTCCTGTTTTGCCCCCCCCCCCAGTGAAAATTCCTTAAAAAAGGCACTG